>CM025781.1:2735246-2803964 GCA_014636745.2 Centella asiatica | reverse complement strand
AGGGGGTCCAATTAACCAATGGCTTATTATAACCACATTCCCTGCTAGTGAATATCAAATATTGCTTGAACAATTTATCTAGTTATAGGGTAATTCTGTTCCAGCTGACATGATTTAGTTATACATTAAGGATGGCATGCTTCATCTTATTAACATACCATGTTATATGTGTTTTCTTGATGCATCAAGAAGAACATGTCTTGTTATATGTGATTCTACAACACATATTAGCTTAGCTCTTTTTCCCTTTCTGATAATTGGTTTACTTGTTCTTCTCAGAAATTTGAGGTGGAATAAACTGCAAGATGTCATTCCTCCTGAGATAGGTGAACTAAAGAGATTGACACATCTGTGAGTAATTTCAACATTTGATGTTATTGGTTACATTCTGGCTGATCAGCAATGTGTTCGTACAGATTTATCCTTAACATTATCACCACAACTTTTGTAGCTACTTGAGTTTCAATAATTTTAGAGGGGAAATTCCCAAGGAACTTGCGACTCTTCCAGAACTGCAGTACCTCCATTTACATGAAAATCGTTTCATCGGAAGAATTCCACCAGAACTAGGCACTTTACAAAACCTCAGACACTTGTAAGACTGTTTCTTCTCTTATTCTCTAGAAAATTAGGTATGTGTCTACTTCCGCCTTTGAAATGATCTCACCGTGGACTCTTTTCTAGGGATGTTGGTAATAATCATCTCGTTGGTACCATAAGAGAGCTCATTCGAATTGAGGGATGCTTTCCAGTTTTGCGCAACCTGTAAGTTAACTGTTTGAAGAAATTTGAACTACTTCAGATGACATCTTTTTTCCATTAGAGTTATGGACGAGTTTACATTCTGCTGAAGCTTGCTTTTTCTCCTTCTACTCTAATCTGCAGTTATCTAAACAATAATTATCTTACCGGAGGAATTCCAGCCCAACTTGCAAACTTGACAAATTTGGAAATTCTGTAAGTTAAGCATATACGTTAAGTTTGCTTTCTGTTATTCTATTCTTGATGAATTTCAAATGGTGGCAGCATATCTTACAATTTGTTAATTTTGACTGTTATGATTGCTGCAGGTATCTATCATTCAACAAAATGTCTGGAATTATCCCACCTGGGCTTTCTCGTATTCCTAGATTGACATACTTGTAAGTATTTCTTAAGCTTTATTAGTGTTGCAATTTAGGCATTCTTTCCGTAGGTATACATGTCAACTTGGCATTGGTACTTTCTGCTGCTTGTAATGAAAGATTAATTAGCTGAAATAATGAATATAGTTATATAAACTCAATGACAAGAACTGAGCAAGTGTTATATCAAATAAATAACCGAACTTGATTTCTGAAATTTGTCTTGCGACTAATATCAAACTAAATACTAGACAATTTATATCTTTGTTAGGCATACAATGTCCAAAAGTCTGAATGTCCTCTTTAACACTATGTTATATATGTTCAACTTCTCTTCAACAAACATAACATTGGAACTGACCATCTATGTTACGTGCTTGTGAATCCCACTCATATTTTTAAATAACATGTATCTTAGATTCACAATCAA
Organism: Centella asiatica; assembly: GCA_014636745.2. NCBI lineage: Eukaryota > Viridiplantae > Streptophyta > Magnoliopsida > Apiales > Apiaceae > Centella > Centella asiatica. The sequence goes on along the minus strand of CM025781.1, from coordinate 2,802,410 downwards.
ACTGTCTAGGATGTTGTTTGTGCCTTTTTAGTGGTGCTACTGTGTTAGACAGTCGTGCAGCTTACTGCATGTTTCGGTTGTATAGTGTATACACCCTTGACCGGAGAAGAGACATGACTGCATGTTTCGGTTGTATAGTGTATACACCCTTGACCGGAGAAGTGACATGTTTGACCTTACTTCTCCTGATATCACAAGACCTTTTTGTTATCAACTTCTAGTTGTTGCCAACCTAGCTTTTTCGGGTCATAATAAGTGAATACACTGCAGTGATCTGGTCTGAAATTTTCAATTACTTCATAGCTGATTGTTTGAATGCATTATACCACCATGAACATTAAACATATGAGTACCCTGAATAGTGCTAATGTTACTGAGGTGCCAGACCTATCCATTCATTTGATCAATAATCAGTCTTAAACTTCAAAGGTTTGCAAGTTCTTGTATTTGGGATGTAACCTATTCTAAACTCTAGTTTGGCTTTTATTGCATTTTAGATACCTAGATCACAATCAGTTCAGTGGGAGGATTCCAGATGCCTTCTATAAGCACCCGTTCCTCAAAGAATTGTGAGTTCCTCTCTTCATTCATCCATTTGGGGGATATTTTCAAGATTTTTGTCTCTGACTCACCATTCTTACAGGTACATTGAAGCAAATGCTTTCCGGCCGGGTGTGAAGCCAATCGGTATTCACCAAGTCCTTGAAGTTTCTGATACAGATTTTTTGTTTTGATCAACAGTCGCTCAACACTTTCAACCTATTTGTTCATTTATCAGCAGCAAAGTTTTGTTATATTTCTTCGAGCTTATGAGTTAATTTGAGGCATTTTTAAGGGCATCTTTTTTATTGAAGTTAAAGTTGACTTGCATTTCAAAAATAAATAAATAAGAATAAACTTGATTTATCTCTATTTTCTTGTTTCCCTTTTTTCTTTTTTTCACCTGTAGAAGATTTGTCTCATTTGAATTGTTATAGTCCTGCTTCTACCATCAAATAGACACTTTTTTAAAAAAGGAATAAATAAATTACTTTTTGATTGTTATTTTCAACTTTTTTATTTGTCATAATTTAATCGTTGAACATTAGAATCAAAGAGATTTTAGATATGTAATTACCTAAATTTCTTCTTTATTTAGTGGATCTCTTTAACTTCAAATAGTTCTAGCATTTCTTCCAACAGAAATTATATTAGGGCAACAAGGTAGTTTTGTAGTCAATAATTGCAAAATAATATTAGTATTAAGTATTAACATTATTTTTTCATAAACGTGACGATTTTTAGGATGGCAATAAACGGAGGAAGTACTATAGACAGTCAAACAGATATACCTGCTACGTAAAAATCTTTCTAATTCCAAAGTTCAAAAATATCAATTTAGAAAAATGTATTCTAACTCCTTACTGATATCTTAAAAAGTTGAAAATTGGCCAGTGAAAAATGACAATATATGTTGTTTTTATAGTATCGTTCAAGTTTACTTTGATCGAATATTAGAATTTTAAAAATAAAAGACAATGAGAAAACTAAATATAAAATAAAAAATATATTATTAACAAATTAATGGTAAAAATATCTCAGACAGTGAATATTGCAGTGTTAATTCGTGTAAATGCCCAAATTCCCAAAAAGTAGTTGACGTAAATAATGATTAGTTGAGATATAAATGGGATAATATAAAAATCTATCCATCTAAGAAGATTAGGCCAGCTAAAATTCTACAACAGTAAAAATAGGAAGTAAAGTTGAATTCGAACTTTTTTCCCCTATATAATTACTTCCATGCGTTTAGATTTTCACAATTTTTTTTTATCAGTTCAGCCATGGGTTCTGTTAAACTAGTTTTATTCTGTCTTTTGTTTTCATGTATTTCGTTTGTTGTGGCTGATGAAATTCAGATAAAAGTTAAAACCACAACTTCAATAGCAAAGATTGATGATGATTTTATATGCGCTACATTGGATTATTGGCCTTCAACAAAATGTGATTATGATCAATGTCCTTGGGGAAAAGCTGGCATCTTTAATCTAGTATGTTAATTTATATTTCTTTTCTTTTTTCTTGTATTATATATATATATATATATATATATATATATATATATATATATATATATATATATATATATATATATATATATATTGTATAGTATTTGTATGTGTATTAGCTAATGGATTTTTCGTGATTTTCAGGATTTAAAGAACAAGATACTTGCAAATGCCGTCAAAGGTATGTTTTATGTTGAGTATTTCAAATTTAAACTCTTATTCTTATATTTAATGTTGTATATATGTTATGTTCAATTTATGTTTTGCAATTTCTAACTTCGTAAAGCAATTTGTAATTTTGTGACAATGTATGTTACGTTTATCTCTTTAAATTGTGACGTAATTGAGTCTGAACTTTTTTTTAAGGATACAAATTGAGTCTATAACTGTCGGTAAATGAAGTCGTACTCACGATGAACGGAGCAGAATTTTATAAAACTTTTTTGCTCCTAAATGTTTATCTGAAAATTTTGAATGTTTGAGATGTTATAAACAAATTTGAGCTGCCAACCTAATTCGATAGGATAATATATTGGAACTTTGTAGAAGTAGAAAATTCATGTAAATTCTACTTTGATTATTTTGCAAATAAGATTTCGTAGATTTTAATAACTTAATATACTATGCTAGATCTAATTAAGGCATAATATTGTAATTGTAAAGATGTTAGGCCAAAATGCTTTGTACCGTTGAATGTTCTGTGTCTGTAACTCATTTGATTCTAATATAGAGTGTAAAGTAAAAAATGTTATAAACAATTGTAGTTTTATTTTAATTATTAAAAATAAATTTAAGTCAAGAGAGGCTCACCGGTGTAGGATCACGACAATCAAACTTTTAACTTATAAAGTTATAATTGCAATATTTTTACTTGTATATAATGCAAAATTGGTGGATACATTTATTATCCTATGTACAATGTATCTAACTTCTATCTTGTGAAAATTATATGCAGCATTCAACTCCCTTAGGTTGAGAATTGGAGGTTCATTGCAAGATCAGGTTATATATAAAGTTGGAAAAGTCAGAAAGTGTCCACACTTCAAAAATAGAAAACAAGGCCATTATGGATTTTCTCGTTTTGGATTTTCTCATGGTTGCATTACTATGGATAGATGGGATGAGCTTCATCAGTTTTTCAGTAAAACTGGGTAACTTATTTCATAGTGAATCAATATTCATTAGTACAGAAGATCAGTGTAGTGGTAGTTATAGCACAACTTGATACTTCCGAATACAAAAAGTCTTGAATTCAATACTCCCCTGAAAAAAAAATATGATTTTTTTTTCTTGCCCTTTGTAATGTTCTTAAATTTGTGATATTTTGCAGAGCTAAAGTGACATTCAGCTTCAATGCCCTTAAAGGAAAATGGGCAGCAAAACATGGTGGCGGCGCAAAAAATGATAGCATTCTATATATAGGAAAATGGCACTCATACAATGCTCGGGATTTGATGGAGTACACCATCTCTAAGGGTTACAAGATTGACTCTTATGAACTGGGTAATTAAAAGTTAAAAACTAAAATATGAATGTGTGTGTGTGTGTGTGGTGTTGAGATTTTTTTTGTGCAACAATCTTCCTATTTCTTTATCAAACTTTAGGAAACGAGCTTTGTGGAACTGGGGTGTCCGTGAGAGTAGAAGCTGAGCAATATGCAAAAGACATGATAGTGCTAAAGAATCTTGTCAAAGAGCTTTATCCTAATGGCTCAAGACCAATGGTTTTGGGTCCTGGTGGTTTTTATGAGGAAGATTGGTTCAATACTTTCCTCCAAGTTTCAGGACCTGGAGTTATTGATGGATTGACACACCATATCTACAATCTTGGTCCAGGTAAATGCATCTATACACACACACACACACACACACACACTAAGTTGTATATATATGCATATAAGACACATGCACATAAGTTCATGGTGGTTTCAATTGTTCATTTGTTTTGTTTTTTCGCAGGGAATGATGCTGACCTTATCAACAAAATACAAGATCCATATTTTCTGAACAACGTAGCTGAAACATACAAAGATGTTGCTAGCAGTGTTAAAAACTTTGGGCCGTGGACAGCACCATGGGTTGGGGAGGCAGGTGGTGCTTATAACAGTGGTGGCAAGAATATCTCCCACACCTTTGCTGATGGCTTCTGGTATTTGGATCAACTTGGAATGACATCTACTTTTGGCCACAAGGTTTTTTGCAGACAAGCCTTGGTCGGAGGAAATTATGGTCTTCTTAACAAGACATTTTTTGTTCCTAATCCAGATTATTATGGGTTAGTATATTTTTAAAGACATTTGAAAATATTTTATTTTTGATACGAGCCTAATTTGTTGTTGTTACAGTGCACTCTTGTGGCATCGCTTGATGGGAACTAAAGTTCTCTCTGTTAGTCATGATGGATCACCTTATCTACGTTCATATGCTCATTGTACTAAGAATTCGGTATATTCGTACTTCCTCCTCTCGAAAACATAAGAACACACTTGTATATGAAATGTATAATTTGTAACCATGAATATTTGTTTTAATTTTGATTAATGCAGAGTGATGTTACTGTGTTCCTGATCAACATGTCAAACTCAACCACTTTTGAAGTGAGAGTTATCAATGATCTCAATTTGTTCCCGAGTTTGAGGGTGGCGATGACAGAAAGGGAGGAGTACCATTTGACACCAGAAGGCGGCGACATTCAAAGCGACGTAGTTTTATTGAATGGGACTCCATTGAAGCTGACAAAATCCTTTGACATCCCAAAAATGAATCCAGAACTTGTTGATCCTACTCTACCAATTACAGTTGGACCTGATTCTTTTGTCTTTGCAACTTTAAAAGGTGTTGATGCCCCAGCATGCGCTAATTCTTAATCAGTATATCAGAAGAACGGAAGATCGATATATTGTTAGCCACTTAGTTTAGTTTTGTTGATTAATTAAGAAATACAGTAGTCTATTTAGCAAGGGATAGACCATGGTTTTGTTATGGACATAGTTTTGTTATGGATAATTTGGTTCTGATTATTGGTAGTGGTAGTGTTAATTACATGTCGAAATATGATTTTTTTTCAACTAATGTCTTTCACCTTTTGCAATTTCTAAATTTCTAGTTTGCTACTAGAATTACAAGTACGAATTTCAGCCTTAAATGGGTATATGAAGTTACGAACTTGCAACCTTAAATGGGTATATGAAGCATGCTAAATGAGGAGTGTCATGATTTCAATAAGAGTATGGTTTCAATTACTTGTTTATGGAAAGTAGCTACTTGTGGAAAGTAACTTTTCACATACATACCCAACTGCTGGAAATTCCACTTCTTTTGCATAATAGTTCTTACTAGATACCATTTTTAGGAGCCTTCATATAAATCAAAGCTCTAAAAAATTCCTCCAACATTCCCCATTTTTCAATCCTTCGTAAGCTACAATTACAATTTGATCTCACTAATAACAGAAGTTGCTATAATTACAAGTTGATCTCACTAAATACAGAAGTTTCCATTGAAGAGTAATATGTTCAACAAATATTCAAACGCAGAATAAGATAGCAGCCGCATGAAAGACGTATGAATTCAACCTTTGTAACTCATTTTTATATTAGAATTTATAAACACGACTCATCATTATGTATCACTACTCGGCTAAACACAGATTCTGTACTTCATGAACCATATATCTACCAGTAAGAGACAAACGACTTTCTATCTACTCCAAGCACAAAGCCAAATTTAAAATATACATATGAAATCTCAACATCAAACATAATTTACAAAAATATAACCACCATTATGAACACGTGGCAGTAAATTGTCACTAGAAGCAGAGAACATTTAGATACATCATTACCACAATATTCATGCTCGGGCTACATCTCTTTATCGATTTAACGATAAAGAAATCATGTCGCAAACTCTCTTGCTAGCCAGTCCAATGCAGGATACGCAAAGTACAACACCAGGAAAGACGGGAGGGCAAATAGAACTGTTATCAGCAAGTACAGAGCTAAGATGGCAAGACTAGCAGGGATCACAAAAAGAATAATCAGAAGAAGCAAGATGACCAACGGAATCTTGGCAGCGAAGCAGATGAAGAAATCTAAGGATTTGTGAAAGGAACGGGGCCTCTCGCGATGAAGGGAGCTCCCTGAACCATTACGGTTATTACTGTTTGGACCGGACTGTCCTGGAAGGTGAGACCTCCTTAAATTGACACTGCTAGTGTGAGTTGCGATGCATGAAGTGCTTTTTGGAGACCAAAGTGGTTGACAGTCCTCACTAATGAAAGCAGGGGACTTACGCCTGTCACCATTCAGGCTCTCGACCATCCAGAGTAGAAAGTAATTCTTGCAAGGAAATTTAAGGTTTCCCCTATAAATGAGTCGCAAAGTCAACAAATGGCACCAAGGGCAGGAGATAAAGAATGGGATCTGAATTTTCTGATTGGAGACCTTAAAGGCAGCCAATTGAAGTCCTAGGAGACAATTCTTGCAGAGTGTATGCCCACACCATAAGACGTACGGCACATTCTCAACAATGTTGAAAGATTCCCAGCATATTGGGCACTCCATAGCTTCCTCAGTACTGTCATTTGAACCAGAATCATCATCTGAGAAGTCCAAAGAAGCTAGGCTTTGCTCTGTAGAGTTCCTGCTGAGTCCTCCAATTGCCTTTGAGATTAAGCCCCACATTGTGTCAAGGAAGTAACTTTAACCTGTAGAAAAGCTGAAACTGCTAATATTTTGTGGCGCGAATCAGAAACGAGTTTGACTCATGATTTCAGATAATATATCATAAGCACTCTTTCCGGTAGACATGATCTCTACAGGGAAACTTCTGACTTCAATGATCAAGGAACTCATTTCTCAAATTGAATCTGAAACAAAGCTAAATAATTATAAAGTGAAAGTGTGAGAAAATACATGTCATGAAAGAAAAATGATACAGCTAGAATGACACAGAACAAATCACAAAAGAACTAGACAATAGGCATACCAATAATAGAAATAAAATTTCAATAGATCACACCAGATATGTTATTAATTGGTCGGGCAATTTCAAGCGTAATAACAAGTCCTCCAAAATACAACAGATACTTCACAAGCCGACACATTTCAAGCATAATCTCCAAAATACAAGAGATACTTCACAAACCAACACATTTCAGGCGTAATCTCGCGAGAACACATTCCATACATGGTTGTTGTAATCTAACGTGGTCCAACAAAAAAAAAAAGATGCAATTTTGTCGCATTCATCTATATCAGCCACATAGGTAAACTTGAAATCTCGACACACAAATCAGTTTTTGCCAAAAAACACATGTTAAATCTAAATTGGGAAGAACTTTCCAAGCATACAAATGCAAACCATTAGAGGCCTACACTCAGTAACACCAATTATAGTTGAACCATTACAACAACAGGCAGTCAAAATGAATTTCACGAACAAATAAGAAACTACTTTTAAGAAAAATGCTCATAAAACAAAACCCTAATTATCTCTCATCCACCTTAATTATGCATATATCAAAAATTCTAGGCATGTTAGTTTGAAATTTTAAATCTATATAGTTCACAATAATAATCAACAAAATTACATCAGATGCACATGAAGAGACTACTCAGATGGTAGATTACGGCTATGAATGAACTCAATTGAACACTTTTCCACTTAAAATAAAGCAAAATTCCAGCACAAAGAGCTGAAAATCAAGTTACACAAACAAATAGCCACGTTAATGTCAGATTTGATAAACAGAAGGTTAAATCATACCTTCAACATTGAATAATCAAGAAAATACAGCGGAATAATAAATTTAAAAACAATAACATCTAGCGGAGAAATCAAAGCTAATACAACTAACAAATTGTCAAATATATGAAGAATGTTGAATTGAATCAAGAGATAAACTCGAAGAATCTTACCGAATTGAATAGAAGAATCTGGAGGCATTAGAGAAGAGATCAGATGAAGAAGAAGGAAATTTCTCTCTCTCTCTCTCTCTCTCTCTCTCTCTAGCGCCCCTCTCTTTCCGTGATTCAGTGTACGTAGAACCAGATCTTTTTTATTTATTTTGTTGTAGAATAATTCCTCGTATTGAACGACTCGGTGCCAAATATGCGCACCGACAACGACGTAGTTTTGATGGGCTCCACTTTAACGTCAGTCTTTTTACCGGAACCGGAGGTGAGGCCTGACGTTTTAATTTAAAAGGTCTCTTTCGGCCAAACCGGGTTACTATATTTTACAGTTTTTTATTACTTGTTGTAGATTTTAAATCGAGTCGATCAAAATTTTATATTGAATGAGTTGAGTTATTATTTAACGAAAAAATATTATGTTTGAGATCAATTTATTTAAATGATCATATTGAATTTATCCGAATAATATAAAATAATTGATTCGAGTCAAATTTTTTAAACTTAAGTTGAATCAAACATAGTATAAATTATTAAATAAACAAAAAATCGTACATGTAATCAACTTATTTAACAACTTGATCGAATTAGGTCAAGTTTTAAACAAAATGAATCAAATTGAATAAACAAGCACCTCAAATCTTTTACACCTTTAACTCTGAGAAAACTATGGAACTTCATTATATATGAGAAAATAAGAGAAATAAGCTAGTTTAGTTTGTAAAATCACCATTATTAGTTTTATACTTATAAATTTATAATTATTTATTTGAAAATTATAATTTTATAGATTAAATAATTATCAAAAAACAAGAGTACATCAACTTTTTTTGTAGTGCTCGACACTGTAACTTGATATATATAATTATGTAAACTTAGTACATATTCAAGAATTACGATATATTAATTTTTATATAATTATAGAAAATTATGTAAATGAACTTGATGAAATTTTAAAAATTTACATAGTATATTAGCTTCGCATGTTTTTTTTAATCTATACAATAAAATTTTCTTATATATTATTGAGACCAAAATATATCACAAATGGATAATACGGAGTATTAGAAAAATAAACTATAATTCACTTTCTTTTTCTGTATGTCTGAAAATGTTAGTATACAACAAAACCAGTATGATTAAGATACGTGAAAGGTACCCCGTACACATGCATTATTATATGAGAAATGTTAATATCTGCTATAATATATTATCCAAATTGATAGATTGATTTTTAATTAATATGAGAGAATCACAACTATGTAGAAAAAAAAGTTATTGTTTGTATTATTAACCAACTTAATTAATTACGACTAGAATTAACAAATTAAAGTCCAATTAATTGAGGAAAAAAAGAAGACGACGACGATAAGAAGTCCTGTAGTTGCACAAAACTTTACTGATTTGAGTTTATATTTTTATAATTATTGTTTTTCTACAAAAGATAACTTTTTCTTAAAAATATTGACAGAAGTGATATAATAAAAATCATATAATAAAATTTATTCGACAAAGAGCTACCTAGCTAATATACCAATAAGAATACACGACAAATTTTACAAACGATTAACTCCTTATATAATTCTTAAATCACAACATCAACAATACACACACACACACACACACAACACACAACACACACTTTCCATATGAAATGATTTTTGGCAAATCATAATCGGAAAGAGTATTGAAAAATAATAATAATTAAGAACAACAGCAATAACGGAGTAGACATACATAAAGAAAAACAAATGTAAGTAATTAGGATGATAGCCGGAAAAATTCTATTTAAAGAAATTTCCGGCCATCTTCGTAACATCTCCAAGTCCACCACTATCGCGGCCTTCAGGCTTTTTTTCAGAGGGCTTAGGCTTCTCTGACGGCGGATCCCCGCCGGTGTTGGGGGTAGAGTGATACTTATGGAGATATTCCTCAGCTTTGTCTACATACTTCCCGTATCCCTTCTTTTCTAGATCCCCGTACTCCTCGGCAGCGTTAAGGAGGTTCTCGGCGGCGGCGGCGGTCTTTGCCTTGTCAACGTCGTTGGATTCACGGTTGAAACTGGATTTGGCCGCCTCCGCCAGCAGCTTGGCGCTGGAGAATAGCTCAGATTTCGATGGATTTGGGTGGTGATCACCACTCGCAGCCTCCTTGGTGGTGGTGGTGGAGTCGTCTTTGCCTCCGAAGATAGCGTCCATGGCTAAGGATGTGTTTGGTTTGTCAGAGAAATTAGAAGCTTATCCCAATAACTGGAGTAAAAAATAAGTGAATAGCAGCACGAATGCTTTTTAATTTCATGAAAAAAGAGTCATTTATTTAATTTAATTAATATGTGGTCCTGCTTTCACCCTCCCTTTGCAATTATTGGCGTTGGGTTGGTTGAGTTTTAAAATAACAATAATTTATATTCAACTTATACTTTCACTTATGAGTAATAAAAAGATAAGTGTAATTTTTTGATCGATAAACATATTAACTCGAGATATTTTTTATTATTTAAGTTAATTCACAACTTTATACGTGTACACTAGTTAATTTTTTTGATGTTACAATTTCGGTACATACATGATACGTGAGCGAATGGATATTATTAATAATTGAGCCCTAATAGTTATAATTTGATTTTATCATTCTAAGTTAATTTACTTTGAAGACATATATTAAAAAAAATTATACATATTTTAAAAACATCATAACATATGACGTTACAGTTTGTGCAAGAAACTTAAAATCATCTTAAAAAAGAAAAAGAAAAATTATAAACACATTTATGTTAGATTTACGTTGTTAAATGTGTTAAGAATCTCTTGAGGACACTATTATCCATTTTCTAATGCCAAGTTAAATAATACTCCATTTTGTTCTTCTTCTTTTGATTTGTAAATATGAAAAACTCTAGCTATTGTTGATATATTTAAAAACACGTATACTCGCGCGCGCACACTTAATAGAACAAACACAACAACGATAGATGAATAGTAATGCATCTCTTTGGTGTGCTGAGTTTATATAACAAGGTAAAGGGGTATTTTCTAGAGGGGTGCTACCAGAGAATACAGGTGAAATTTGGATGCCTATAATCTCAAACCAATTTTGATGTGTCTAAATTATAATACACTTGTGTTCTCAGGTCACCCCTTTGGACCATCCCCTTCTCATGGTCATGGATGGATACATAATGTTATATCACCTTCTTCTGTTATTACATACATGTTACTTTGTTTCTTTTGATTTAAATTTTAAAATTTTATTAATGCAAATTATATTATTAAAATTAACTAAAAACTTCATGTACTTTAATCTTTCATTACTACTTAAATTTTAAAATTTTATTAATGTAAATTATATTTTTAAAATTTAAACTAAAAACTTCATGTACTTTCATCTTTTGTCAAAACAATAAGATGAGATAATGTACTCTTACTTAGAGATATGATCTTTTATATACATTAACTTTTAGTTCGCAATTCTGTATTATAATTCATGCGCCTCAGTGATAAAAAAAACAATGAATTTGCTTTAGCTTAGGAGTTTTAATTAGTTCGTAAAGTTTAAAATCTTAACTTTTTAATTTTTTTTAGAAGAGATAATCGATAATTATTGAAAACGATCACCAAGTAATATACACTTCCTATTTATTTTTAGTTTTAAAACAATGAGAGCCATGCGATAAAAATATTAATTACAGAAATTACTAGCAAAGGAAATTCAATTTTATAAAAACATTAATTAATTGAACAGTCTAATATTAATACTCTGTATGTTTTTACATTTTATCCTAATTTAGCCTTACTTTTTGTTCAAGCTAGAAAAGTAGAAGATCGCAACTTCTGCAGCTTTCCCATCTTCTTTGCTGCAAGAGAAACAAATCAGGCTTCCCAGAAAGTGAAAACCCGCTAAAACCCTAAAAATCAATTACAGGTCAATCGTAAATGGAAACGGAAATGGAGATTGATGTGCCAAAGTTTGAAATCAAAGAAGAAGAACTCTTCAGAGCTGCTGAATCAGGCGATTCCTCCATCTTCCAGTCTCTCCCTCAGCAACATATTGTCAAAATTCTTTCCCTCCGTAATGAAGACCAGCGGTCTCTTCTTCACGTCGCCGCCTCTTCCGGCAATACCGAGGTACGTCTCGTAAAACCCACAAAAGCTGTTACTGGGGAAGATTGAATTTGTTCATGTTTTTGCAGTGTTTGACAGTAGATTCGGATAAATTGAATCAGCTGGTCATAATATAATGTGATGCTGTATGTTGTTTTGTTTTATTTTTGCGAATTAAACTGGAAGAAGTGATGTTGTAATCCTGGATGATAATATTGTGATATGTAATTCAGTAATTGTGGAGCTGAATTTAGCTACTGGAGTAGCAAGAACTGTTTTTATGTAATTCTCAAATGTGGAAAGCATATAATTTGGAAAAATAGTCAAATAGTTGCTCAATGTTACTTTTAAGTTGATGGTACTTCCATAGTTTCAAGGGGTTTGGTCTTTTGATTGAAAATTCGACCCTGATTTGGAAAGTTAGGTTTTTTACTTGAGGGGTGGAAACTGCAATAGTTTTATCTCAATAGTAGTTTTAGTTTTGTTCGAATACTGACAGGTGGTGAAGATACTTTCTGCCGCTGATCCATTAGTTAGTAGTATAAACAGCACCGATGAAGAAGGCTGGGTGCCGCTGCACTCTGCAGCAAGCAGCGGGCATGTTGAGATTGTGGAGGTTCTCCTGAGCAAAGGTGAGGACTAGATGGCTTCTGTAGCCCCCCAACCCAATTTCCTAGAAGTTTAATAGTCAATTTTGTGTTACAATCTTTAATTAAATTGTCACACAGTAATTGTGTCCTGATTGGGTTTCCACAGCCTCCTTGGGTCTTTGTTTCTTGTGTACTTTTAAATTGTAATCTATTTTTGTGTTTATGAGTTATATTTGAGAATCTTACACAAAGTGAGTATATCATTTAACTATTTACTGCATTGAAACCAGAAAGTTCATACTTCTTATGCACATTTATGTAAAATGTTGCGTCAAACCACTATTAATTATTTACTTATATAATTTATCTGGAAGCAAATGTCATATGTTACATTTTGGAGGTTATCATGTAAGAAAAGTAGCTATTGATGCTGATAATATCGGGCTGCACCATTCCTTCCCTTCTTTTTTCTCTCTAGTGTAGCTTCCAAAAAAATGCATAACCATGTCAGTGTATTATGTAAGAATTGACAGCTTTAACAGTGATGTGGGATATTGATTCTGTATGGACGACACTACTTATTCTTTATCTGGAATGAAGCATACATAGGAGTAATAATCAGCTATTGATGGCATTTGCTATGTGTTAATTCATTACATCTAGAGTAAAATATTCATATTGCTGGACAGGAGCTGACGTTAATATGAAAAACAATGGTGGTCGCACTGCTCTTCACTATGCGGCAAGCAAAGGTTGGTTGAAAATAGCTGAACTTCTGATTTCACATGATGCAAAGGTGAATGCAAAGGATAAGGTCTGTGTGCTATTTTACTTTTGTTACATTTGTTTAAGTAGTCTCTTATTTATGTTACCATCAAAGAGTATTGTTAAAATTATTGTTATTACTACCTATTGAGGCTTTGTAACTCTTTCATACTATGTCACGTGTGATATTCATTCATTCAGGTTGGATGTACCCCATTGCATCGTGCAGCGAGTGTTGGGAATTCAGAGTTATGCGAACTCCTGATTGAGGAAGGAGCTGAGATTGATGCTGTTGATAGGGCAGGTCAAACTGCTCTTGTGAGCGCAGTTATCTGTGACAACCAACAGGTATTGAGAAAGATCTACCTAATGATTATACAATTTATTCCAAGTCTGATTATGCAATTTATACTAGTAGTAGCCTTGCAAAACTCAATTTATGCCGTTTCCCAAACAATCTGATTTTAGTGATATATCTGTCTTTTGTGCAAGTACTCCTACACCAAGGCTCATCATACTCCTCAATACCAAACTTTATTCACCGCACAGAGGGTTTAAATTCTTTCCTGCTTGTATAATTCTCCGCACTCAGCCACTGGGCAAACTTTGTTCATGATTTAATTTTTCACCTTACATTTATATTTCCAATTATGAGTTGGAGAATTATTTGAACTTTAACGAGGAGCAATATGCGACACAAAGCTTAATTTACAAAATTTTGGACATATTTTTTTGTTTACAGAGGAGAGCACAGTCTAGTTTTTTAATTAGTCTACGAGGTTCGAAACCAAGACCTCATCGTTTAGAGAAAGTAATCGATGACTAGTGAAGCTAACAACTAACTCATCAAATTTTGGAACATTTGAGCTAATGCATTTCGAAATCCACAGGTTGCTCTACTTCTGATAAGACATGGAGCAGATGTAGATGTCGAGGACAAAGAAGGATACACTGTGCTTGGGCGAGCTTCAAATGATCTAAGACCACTACTAATTGATGCTGCCAAGGCCATGCTTGAAGATTGAATTTGTAATAGGGTATTATAGGGAAATCTTTGAATTCTAATACTGAACTTAATCAAAGGGAATTGCTTGTTGGAAGTCGACAGTATATTTACATGGTTAGTGAATTGCCAAAGATATTCCATAACCTAGTGTTCCTAGTTTAACTTTTTTATCCACTAGATACTAGAGAATGGAAAAGGAGGGGGGTGAGGGTGGGGAAGGGGGCGGGGTTGGAGTTCATTAAACATAAACAACTAATTCAAGAAGAAAAACAAATAGAGTTAAAAAATATTTTGATAATGGTATGTCTTGTATAGAAATATGTTCAACTTATAAGCCAAGAAAATAATATAAATAGTTTCCACGAAAAGAAATCGATGGCAAGAAAACTTTAAAAAAAGTAGGTTTTTTTTTTTTTTTTTTGAGTATATATCGGAACAGGTCAGTATTGGTAAAGAAGTAAAACGCTCTAACTTATAAGTTACTGGCAAGGACAAAGTTGGAAGAAATGATAAGAAGCCAGGGGATATAATAATGTCATTCATTGATCTTGTAATATCAGCCATTGGTCCATCTTCACTGCATACCATCTCTCTTAACCACGGAGGAAAGAGAGAGAAAGGGAGGACCATGGTTCCTTCTTGTGTAATGGAGGGTTGCTTCAGGACATCAGTTGTTACTACAGTTAAAGCCAGTTATAATGAATTCAGAGATTTTTCTCCACCCAAAAGAAATTCCCAACAGATTGGGTTCACAAAAAAGCCACAACCTTCTGTTAACTTTTCTTGTGAAAACCTTCCTCGTCCACAAGGGTTTATCCACAAGTCTCTCGTTGCACTGTCTGCTTCCTTTGCTGTTCTTCTTTGCTCCAATCATACTGGTACCATTCTCTTCTTCCTTTATCACATAATTCATTAATTTAAATCATATGGCTAGAGATAGACCCTTTTATTTCAATTTAAATTTTAAAGATTATAGATTTTGTTAATATAATTTAAGCTATCAAAATCTAGAATCCCAAAAAACGAACAATATACTACAACACGATATATCATATATAACTTAGATGAGAACATTTTGGTGATTGCAGCTAATGCAGGATTACTTTCGGGTTCATCGGGAATAGAGTCAGTTCCTGGTCCTGATCTACCTAAATTTGAATTTCTAAGTCGCTTCAATGGTATTTATGTTACATATGCTCTTCCCACTCTCTCAGAAATTTGTACTCGTCATGACATCTGACAGAAACCTTGAATTTGCAGAAGAAAACCAGAAAAAGTATGCAGAAAATGATGCAAGATTTAAAGACTCTCCAGTGCTCAAGGAGTTGCTTGAAAAAACCAAGTTGAATAAAGAGAAGTAATTCTTTCGCAGCCTATCATTAATTTCTCCCCCTCATCACAACACTACTTTGATTAGACCAAACAGGACTATCATATATATTGAGCTTGTTTGTTTAAGATTATAGATTTTAATAATGTAATTTACGCTATCAAAATTTAAAATATCAAAATTTGAAATCTCCAAAATTTAAACCAAAACAAACGAGTTGATTGTTATTAACAAATACTCAAAATTAACAAATGTTATTAAATGAAAATATATTGAAATGCTGATCAGCTAATGGAGCTCCTAGATATCGTTTTTGTTTTTGAGATTTCAATGATAAGACATTGATGCAGCATTTGACAACCCAAATTGAGTCTCCCAAAATGGAATTCAAAGAAACATTTTGAAATCAAAATTTTGTTACTCTCTGTTTAGATTTATATGTCGACTTATAAATTTACACATTTACTGAGAAATAATATTAATATTATCATTTTGCAATAAATGTTGATGTAAAATTATACATTTATCCTTTTCTATAGTAAATAAATGTTATAAAGATTAAAAACTAAATTAGTGCGTACAAGTGATACGGAGTATAAAAAATTACCATTCTAGATTCTCTTTTGAATATTATAAGTGAAAATCATATCTGGATAAGTAAAAATATCAAATATGATATATAAAACTAGTCGGTGAAGTAATTGACATAACTTTAATTTCAAATATTATTTATCGAGTTATCAAACATATCATAAAAGCATTGATTTCTGAGCGAGTAATTACGGGTTCTCTTATCTTGTTCTTTGAAATTCCTTTGATTGCATAACCCGAGCTTGAACTTTTATGAATTTATTCTGCATTTTCATGGGGATGGATTTTCAGGAATCGTCAAGCAATCCAAGACAAATATTGCCTTCGCGGTGCAGAGTGGGGTGTTGGAGATTGTTCGACAGAGGGAATGAGGCCAGATGAAAGAGAAGCTTTCATTGCCATGTTGAAGAAGAAGGTCGGAGTAGAAGAATAAGCAACTAGTATCAGTATTATTACTAATATGTGTTTACTTATTATTAATACTCCAACTAGTTTGAGATAAAGGCGATGTTGAGATAAGTTTTGAGTACTAATATGTCTGCAGTTTAGGCAAGTTCCACATGCAAACTTGTATTTATTGTACATTTCGACATCAAGCTTTCAACATTCCTTGAGTTGAGTTGTTAGACTTTATGTTATACAGATTTAAGTCATTAAAAATCTATATACTTCTGTATTAATTTTACCTCGTTCCCTTTGCATTTGATACTGCAAAATATGATCGACAATCCATTTTTACAATAAAAGTTTTTTTTTGTTTTTCTTGGGGTATAATTGGTGTTCCACTTTGATGTTCGTTTGCTTTGTAACAAACCTGATAACATTAACAACATAACCAAGTTAACATAACAACAACTTAAACAGAAGAAGTGGTATATCAATAAGTTGTAGGTTCAATATAAAAGGATGCTAATCTCATCTCAAAATGGTGACACTCAAAGATATCAAGGGTGTTATAAATGGCATAAACAATTAAAGATAAATTAAACTCATCAATAGAAAAAATGTCTTTTCTAAATGTTGAGTTCCTACTGCATCCTCTTAATATAACCAACTTATTATTAAATAAAGGGGTGACTACATTATCAACTTTTAGAAGTGCATAAAATTTTGCTTAAGCTTATAACTCTTTTTATTTAAAGTAAATTATCCGTAAATTTTTGGCTATGGTGAGGTAGACGAGGATGACATATCGAGGAGTGAGAAAAATAAATAAGATTAGAAGGTGCAAAATATAAAAAAATTAAATAGAATACATATGAAAATCTTATAAAATTCTAAGTATAATAATAAATATTTTAAAAAATCGAGAGAGACGGTTGCCACTCTCGATTCCTGAATCATTCTGCCATAAGATAGTTTTAACTTTCGCTTTATCTTTATCTTTTTTAATTAAATCATTTATATCGTGACATATATTAAACAACCAACATATAAAATGTAAATAAAAACATACAGACCTTATATTTAAAAAAATGTGTTAAATTGGGGTCATTATGTAATATACGCATAGGTGAAGGACTATTTCTGCTAACAAAAAATAGAATTACAGTACAATTATATGAGTGGGATTAATTTAAAATTAAATTTGTTCTGGGCGAAATGAGTATTGGGTTCGCAAGCTCATCAGGTCCAGCAACAAATAAGTTGTCGTCGACCTCGTCGTTGTCGTCGTCTTCCTCTTCTTATTTCTTCCCTTTTCCAATTCAACCCCGAATCTCACACTGCTACATAGGTATGCTCAATTTTGTATATAATTGCTATTTATTTTTGCAAAATTTAATGATATATATGTATAATCTTCATCGAATCTCTAATTTCCCTTCTGTGTTTATATATAGTTTGTATATACATAGAGATTTATTCTGTTTTACGTATCGTAATTGCTTAATTTACTTAGTATGCCATTGAAACTATCGAAATTGGGAAGTATATTTGTTTCCCTGTTGTCTTTGTTGTTGTAATTCTCCAGTTTGAGATGATACCCAATTGGATTTCAGCTTAATTTCTTAGATTTTTGTGTCATTTATCTTAGCAGTTTGATACAAAGGGGTTTAGTTTTGATGGGGAGGGGGAAAAATATCATCTTTTGCTTAGTTTGTTTTTTAATTGTTTAATGTTTATTTTATCTTTTCAGGATAGTAACGGGTAAATTTGATCGGCTAGTGTGTTTTTGGCTGTTTGACTTAGTATGTTGTCTAGATTTTAGATAAGTTGAGGGATAGAAGGAGCAGAAAATTTAGACATATAAGGGAGGTGAATACTTCCTAGGAAGATGACAACAATGTATAGGCCCTTGCCAACTTCAGTTACTCATGGTGGATTAGCTTCAGATAGTGGGGACTCTGTGGTGACACTAGATCAAGTTCCGCGGTGGAGTGATGCAGACATTAGGTTATCATATGATATTGAGGATCCCAGCTTCCCAACTTCATATTTCCCAGACCCTTTAACAGCCTCATCTGAAGGAGAGAATGGAGGAAATGGTATGATTTCCAGGTTTCCTGTTGATCATGAAATTAACTCCAGAATATATTTGTGGAGAGGGAACCCTTGGAATCTTGAGGTAGATGCTGTTGTGAACTCCGCAAATGAGGTTAGTAGCAAATTAACTTTAGATTTGCATGTTGCTTCTACTTAAGTTCACCACTTATTGTAACTTTTCTTGCTCTATGGCAGAAGGAAAATAATTTGTATTGTAAAGCATGCTCGGATATATGATATGATATGGTTTAAAACTCAATTCTGTTTTTCTTAATTACTAATTTAATATGGAATTATTTAATTTATTGTGCCATAACATGATATATACTCTTCTAACCTTTGAAGTGTTTGACTTATTCTAAATTTCTTGAATCTAGGTTTATAGTGAACTTTTATTGTGTTTGTCTAGATTCTCACCCTCTAAGTTCATCCTCCCTTAGTTTGATAAATTTTGAAGATCCATTTCAGACATCAAATCTGGCATGGAAGAAGCATGAAGTTGCATTTTGAAGAGAGGACTTTGATGTCATATTTCATTTTCTATTTGTGATCCTAAGTAGATTAAGAGTAATGCTTTCTTTGTAACCAAATGTGACAAGGAAATCCGTATTCTATACTTGGCAATGATTTAATTCTTAAATATCCACTGAGAACATGTTGCCCAATCCTAAGGAGTGCTGACATTTTCAATGTAATTAATATTTTTATATGTTTAATATTTATTCTGAATTATGTGGGATTCTGTTTAGTGTTTTGTAGTGCCCATTAGCTTCATCCTTGAGAGTGTATGGTTAAGTCCCAGTTTTTATCGTAGGATATATTTTGGAATCTTTTAATTCATTGCAACTGTTGTGCATATAGAGCATCCATCAATGACTCACTTCACTGTTACATTTTCAATTTGGTGGTTGACAGAACATGGATGAAGCACACAGTAGCCCTGGCCTACATGCAGCGGCTGGACCTGGTCTTGCTGAAGAATGTGCAACAATGGTAAGCTATCTGCAAAATGGATTTTGAGCATTTAGTTTCAAGTGCAGTCATTGCTTGGATTTTATCAAATGATCCAATCTTTCCTAGTAGGTATTAAAGGAGGCACTCTTACGGATATATTTATTGTGTCATTCAAGTGACCTTATGTATAAATATTATCTTTTCACAGGGTGGTTGTC
Organism: Centella asiatica; assembly: GCA_014636745.2. NCBI lineage: Eukaryota > Viridiplantae > Streptophyta > Magnoliopsida > Apiales > Apiaceae > Centella > Centella asiatica. The sequence goes on along the minus strand of CM025781.1, from coordinate 2,782,410 downwards.
GCACCGGTATGGCGAAGGTTACTAATGCATATGACCTTCCCGCAAGGTGGGTAGATTGGTGTCAGTGTTATTTGATGCTATTATTATTATTTTTTTCTTTTACATTTCCATAGTTAACTACTTCAGTTCAGAGGTGCTTTACAAAGTAATTCTTGCACCATGTAGCTCCACAGTATCGTATCTTGCTGTCGTTTTCAAACTTCAATTAATCATCAACACTCCAGCTTGGAAGTTGGAATTATTCCTTGTATATGATTTTCTGAAGAGTCTTGCATACTTCTAACTTGTTTCATCTCCGAAAACTCCGGGGAGTGTTTCTGGATGTGATCAAGGGCTGAATGATTTTTTCCTACAATATTTTTCGCAAGAAACAGAAGCTCATTTTCAAGCCTTTAGCTTGCACATAAATTTCTCATAATCAAGAGAACATTAACTATCACATTAAACCCGTTGAATCTTCCGTATTTTAAGAGCACACAACCTGCTCTATGTCGCCTCACATCTCATATATGAGCACAGGCAACAACAATCACTTTTTCCCAAAAACAGTTAATGCTGTGTTTATCAGATGAAGTCTTCAGAGGAGAAAAAAAAGAGGAAAAAATAAGGTCAGCAGAATATGATTCACAAATGGACCTAGAAGGCCTAAGAATCATCAAACTTTCAGCAAAAAGGAAATATCTTATATCTCATAAAATTACAAGACCCAATCCAACTGCCAAAGCCCTTGCCGATCCACAAAGTCAGCTAGTGGTTCTGGTTTCATATCCAAGTACTTAAAGCAGACGGATCTACCTCCACACCACATCTCCCCTTTAAATTTTTTCATTACATTTTACACCTTTTATGAAAGTACAGGACTCGAATATTATTCGTTCACTTAGTTTTGTAATCCAAGTTTTTAGTTATTGCAAGTTGTTTTCATTACATTTAACTAGTAATTGTGTACAATCCTACTGAATTACGCACACTAGTCATTGATCCATGTTGTGAAAACCAAAATTTAGGCAACTTGAGCCATTTCAGATTTGAAGTTGGAGTCTTTGGACGCTAGACATACATCATCATATGGATTTTGTCGATGGAGTTTTCTGAATATATTCGAACTGGTGTTCTTTGTGGGCTACTTTGTTAACTTTTCTCATCTGTCATAAGTACGACTATGCTCTGTTCTTCAAATTGTCCTAAATTCTTATTTCTTAGTTCAATGCCCTAACTGTGAAAGGAGTATCTTGTACACTTTTAGGAGGGTCATTCATACCGTTGGTCCCAAGTATGCAGTGAAATATCATACTGCTGCAGAGAATGCACTAAGTCATTGCTATCGGTCTTGCCTTGAGCTTCTCATTGAAAATGGACTTCAAAGGTAATTGCAGGACTAAACTGCACTATTCAGAATGTTCGCAGATTACAGCTTACCATCTTCTTCATCTAGCTTGCCATAAATTGTTGTCTTTTGGGTAAACCTTGGACTTACTATGTGTAACATATGGCAGTATTGCGATGGGCTGTATATACACAGAAGCCAAAAATTACCCACGTGAGCCAGCTGCTCATGTGGCAATAAGTGAGAATTCCTTATTTTCTCTTTTTGTTATAAGTAGATTATTCAGTACTATTATTGTGATATTTAGTACTTTATCAAGTTTCCATTATACATGCATGAAATTTTTTTTTTTTGGGCTTTTTATCTTCCCTTTTTCCCCTTGGAGAAAACTGGATGAATAAGATTTTTCAATCCTGTATCTTAGTACGTCACTACCTGAGATTGTTTTAATTAAGTACTTGTTGCATCACTCGAGAATCCCTTATTTCTTTAATTTCCGATTTGTTTTCAATCAGGAACTGTGCGGCGGTTTCTCGAGAAACAAAAAGAAAAAATAACGGCTGTTGTCTTTTGCACAATAACTTCAACTGACACTGAGATCTATAAGAGGTAGTTAGCTGGCTTTCTTTCCTGATTAAGCTGATGAAATGTCATATAATTGAAGATGGCAGCTTTAAGCATTTCATGGATTTTTGTAAATACTTTGATATTATTTCTAGGAAGTATCTTTATATCTTTCAACAATGCAGATTGCTTCCACTTTACTTTCCTCGTGACAAACATGAGGAGGAGGTTGCCATTGTGAAGCTTCCTGCAGATGTTGGTGATGAAAATGGAGAGACAACCTTAGATGAACGTAAAATTAGAATAAAGCCTTTGCCCAAAGTAAAGAATACTATCCCTAAAGCTCCTCAAAGCCAAATGGATCTACCTGTCAGTGAGATCAGATTGGTGAGACGGTCAGTTATCTCACGAACTCATTGTATAAGATAGAAGCTTTATTATTTCATGTAGCTAGGGGTTTATGATTTTCTGGTTTGAGTCTATTTTAGGTGATCTATTACTTATGGGTTCTGTTCTGAATCAAGGTTCTATGAATAGCTTTATTTATATTTAGTACCCAGTCCTGGGTACCTTAATTCCATAGACTCATCACAAGAATGGACCAGAAATAATATCAGACCTGCCCCAAACCACGGTAATATTGGTTACCCATATTAGTCATGATAGACCTTATATGGCACACTTATCACTACCAATTTGAGACTATTGTGCTATCAGAGTGTAATTACTGGGAAAAGAAAAGATGTTAACTTCTGGAGTTATCCTTGTACTGTGTGGACAAGACATTTTGTTGTTCTTTACCATGTGACTGCGTGTCATAGATTTGTGGAGTAATAGCTGGAAAAAATATGTAGCTTCTCTTGGCTGGTATATTGGGTATGAGCAAGAACAAGAAAATCGCTCCAATAAACTTCACCTCTGTCCTTACAATTGTTTCTTGTATTTATTTATTCTAATATTTTTTTTTTCTGTCCTTAATTCCTTATTAGTGCTGCGTTCTCATGTAAATTGGTCAATTAGCGAGGTTTTTGTTATTAGGTGTTTATTTTGTTTTATGATTCTTTTGCATCGACTAAAATCGAAGATTATTTCCTTCCCTGACAGGAACTCATCATACTTGGATTCTTATCTGGATCCTACTTTCATGTCCTTAATTAAGGACCCGGATCAGAGACGCAAGGAACAATGGGAGAAAACAGCGCAAGCTCAAAACGGTTGGAATTTTGCTAAAGTACTTGGATATGGTGACATTGGAGGACCACCTCTATCTGCTGCTGAAGAATATTCTCTCCATTCAAGATATCTTTCAAAAGCAAATTCTCTCAATCTTTCTGAGATTGCAGAAATGAAAATTGTGTGAGCAATTATGAGCCTTAGTTGCTTTCGTGGGATTTTCCTTTCCTGTTTAACTTACTCCCATTTTAATATAGCTACTTTCGTGGGATTTTTCATCTTTCCAGACTACCTCCTGTTTTTTTTGTGATTCTGTTAAGGATGAAGCATTAAATATTGGGATTCAAATATTATGAATTTTGTTGTTTCTGATAGGTACCGAGGAGGAGTGGACAGTGAGGGCCGCCCTGTACTGGTGGTTGTGGGAGCACATTTTCTTCTACGATGTCTCGATCTGGAGAGGTTTGTGCTCTATGTAGTTAAGGTAAATTAAAGTTTGCATTATGATGTTTGTTATTTCCGGCAGATTTACTGCTGATTGAGTAATTTGAATGATATTTATTCTTATGAAAATTTAGAAGCTTCTAGCCATCAGAACATGCTGGCAACATTCTTCCATCTCCTCAGCATTACTCATTGTACTACTCTGTAAATGTTAAAACATCAATAAATTCTCTTGAATTTTTTTTATTTCAGGAGTTTGAGCCATTGATCCACAAGCCCTTTTCTATTGTTTACTTCCATTCAGCAGCATCCCTACAGATGTGAGTACTCTTCCTGTTACTATTGTCTACTTGCAATGTGTAGCTACTACTCTATCACCCACCATGAAATCACGGTTTCTTTCATCTGTTTACATTGTATAACTACTCATGTCTTTGCAATGAGCTGAGAGGATCAAACCCTGGGTGTTCTTTTTTTCTGTCGAACCAAAGAAGTTACCCATGTACATGCTTCTTTACCAGTTATATGTGTTGATTTGAACATGCTCAATATAAAGACTGCTTCGCGTAGGACATCCTTCTTGCCATCACTAGTGATTATCATCTTTAATATTTTTTGGCATCGGATGTTGAATGAAAATTTTTGTCCATGCAAATACTTCATTCATCATAGTTAAGAGTATGCACTTGAAGAAGTATTTTTATATCCTGAAAAAAATTATTTGTTCGTGAAAATGGTGATGATTTTCTAATCCTTACTTTTCTGGTTCTTTCATTTTTCAAATTTTCCCCTGGTGCATAAATAGGCAACCAGATCTGGGATTTATGAGGAGATTGCAGCAAATTCTTGGTCGGAAGCACCAGCGTAACCTTCATGTATGCAGGGCTCAAATTCTATTTTGTTTGACATATATGTCTTCAGCCGTAACTGATTGCTTCATTTACTTTGTAGGCAATATATGTGCTTCACCCAACCTTTGGACTGAAAAGTGCGATTTTCGCATTGCAAATGTTTGTTGATGGTGTGGTATGTGCAAACTTCCTTGAATTGATTACAAGAATCTGATCCCCTCTCTCTTCTCTAAGCTTATCAAATAATTTAGCCATCCGAAATTGATCTGTAGGTGTGGAAAAAAGTGGTATATGTTGATAGGCTTCTTCAGCTATTTAAATATGTACCACGGGAACAGCTGACCATCCCCGACTTTGTGTTCCAGTTGAGTTATCTGCGCTTCAATTTTTTTAACCATCTTTTCCTTCTGTACTAATTAATTAAAATCCAGGGACAGAAGGTTTTCTATGATATTTACAACTCAGCAATTTCCTTCTTCGAGTTCAATTTTGGGATACCATCTTTAATATTTTCCAAATGTTTTGATGGATTTATTAATGCAGGCATGATTTAGAAGTTAACGGAGGGAAGGGCCTCATTGTAGACCCCAGAACAAAATATGTATATCATCGGCCATAGCCATCTTGTTCTAAACTAAGCGATTGATTGTTTGTCGGTATTTTGATCTGTTCATTCGTTACCTAGTCTGTATAGGTGGCTGTAGCTTGTAATCTGGTTGTAAACATCCCATTTCTTGCTGTTTCTTTTGATTCGATTTCTTGATAGAGTTCTGTTCTTTGTATTCATATTTGAATAAAGAAAATCTCTGTTGCGGTTCTCGGATGGGTTGTACATTGGAATGATATATATTGCACATTATGTTATGAAATGTTTTATGACTACTTTGTCTTCTGGAGTTTGATTTGCACTGGTGTCAATGGGTTATTTTTACTCCAAATCTCCTATAAATATTGTTTTTTATTTTTAAAATTCGGTCAATGATATGAAAGATATAGTTAGCCCGGAAAAGAGAGCATTTTCCTTCTTTCTGATAATTTATGAAGTACCACTTCCTTTCTCATCGATCGGATGTTCATATGCTTTAGATGTGTTATCTGAATAAATGTCTAATGTAAATCTAAAAATATTTTAGTTCATGAAAATTTGAATATTATAATGACCATAATAATATTCTAAAATAGTTTAAAATTGTATAGTTCGTTTTTGTTTCTGAACTATTGGACTTACAAACTATATAACACGTGTTTACTATTTTGTTAAAAAGAAGGGTTTCATTTATTTATTTTTTTCTTAATTTTGAATCCTATTTATAGGTGTTTTTCTAAATTTCGAATGTAGGGGTTCTAATATGAATAATCTAAGGAATAGTATGCTTTTTATTATGGTAAAATTAAATTTCTTATATTAACTTTGAAATATATAATTTCATAAGCCTGTGTCAAAAAGCAGGGCAAGTGTTTGGCTCCTGAAATCATATGCACCATTGGTATTTTTTTACAGATGTATATACAAATATATGTTTCATATTATGAAGTTTTAGTTTGTATACGTTCTGTTTTTTAAGTAATATTAAGAGAATAATAAATTTTAGTTTTTTTATTTTTAATATTTTTATATATGTAATTATAAGTATTAGGTAATATTTTTTTTAATTATTAACTTGTTCAAAACTCAAAACCAAATAGTATTTATTAAAACATAAAATTAGAAATTCATTTAAAATCAAATTTTAAGTCAATTAAAATTATTTTTAACAATAAGTGAAAACGAAATCGAATTAATAATTGACTCAATAGAGTCGCATATGTGCCTAAAGCATGGCTTGTCAATTAATTGAAGTAATAGATATATAGATAGATTTAAGTAAATGTTTGAGATTTCAATAAACCATATAGAACCCATATACGAAAAATTGGAGATAATGTAAAAATCAAATTTTAAACTTCTAAACAAGATAATAAGTGTTGCCCCCACTACTTAATCCTTCCATAAAATATTTTTATTTGCACAGATATTTCTCTTGTACCTTCTGAAGTTTCAAGTTTTGGCAATGTGATTCTTTCAAAAATAATAATTACTTTCTTATGACATTTAATAGTTCTTTCTGTATATAGATATTTCTCTTCCAGCTTTCCATCACGTCCAAGCCACTGCACTGCAATCCGTTTCAACTGCCTGGTGAGTCCAAGCTTCAATCTTTATCATATTTATGTCCAATTGCGATGCATTCCTATATCTCTTTTCAACAATAATGTGTTTTCATATGACATTTTGCTGTCAATTCATGTAATCCTTGTTTCGTTCTAGGGTTTTCGAATCAAGCAGCAATTTTTCTTTTTTTCTGCTAATCTAATTCAATTCAAGAAACCTCGCCTGATTAGAGCTTCTTTTAGTTGATGCTTATTCTTCTCATATTGAAACCATCCCGTAGAACTGCTAATTTTTGGGTTAAAATTTGATTCTACGATTGCTGTGTGTAAATACTTCATTTAAGAACTTGCTAAGCCTTTAATATCTCTAAAGTTTTCTTTTTTTATTGATAGGTTCATGTCATCATTTCTTATAAAAAGAGTTTGATAATTTGCAAGATTCGTCACAGGGTGATTTATCGTTGTTCTTTTTTCTTTTCTTTTTTGTTAAAGCTTGTTATTGGCATTTTTTTTTCTTTCTCAATTGTAAGTAATTTCTATAATGTGTGGTTCACTTTAGGTGCAGATACGGCGGTATAATTGGCTAGAAGAGAAATTTTAAAAAGGGAAGTTTGTGGAAGGAGTGGTACAAGGTATGTTGGTTAGCACGCAGACTACCTCCAGAAGCAGTAGTTTGCATGGATCAAGTCTTGGCTTGAGGAAAAATTTTGGAGTTTCAGAGAGAAGCCACACAATATTTGGGATTGAAAGACTGGGCCTCTGGCATCCTTGTGTCCGTGGCCTATCATTTACGGGTCACTCAGATATACCAAAACAAAGAGATTTGAGGGTTAGAGCTGGATGGCTGTTCAAAGGAAGTGATCAAGAGTCGGATGCAAACATTGAGCGCAGTGATTCCGCCATGGAGGATATTATGATTTTCTTTTACCAGCTGGACTTGGGTACTCGTGTTCAGGTTCAACATAAATATTTATGAATTTTCATTTGAAAAGGTATATGTGTCTGAAATAGTTACTCAGAATGTATATCAATATTGGCAGTATGCACTGAATGTGGAGCAGTATGAAATTGCGCAGCAACTGAGAAACAAGCTTACTGAGGTTAGATCCCATGCTGAGAGCTAAAACAAAGCATTTGTTTTTCTTTTCCAATATTAAAGCATTTTTGAGATTACCATGTCAGCTACCATATATCAAAGCCAATAAAGTTTGAGGTGCAATGCCATGAGTTACTGTTTTGTACACGCAAGTGCATTCATTTTTTGCACGTCTAAAGTTAACCCGGAAATGTTATGTAAGGAGAACTGGTCGCCTTAATGAAGTGTTCCTGTTAAAAGGTTGACGCTGAAGTTATCAAGCAGCAAGAAGCTAAAAGAGGATGTGCCTCAAAGAGTGAAGCTCAAGACAAAGCTATAAGCATCTTACGGCTACGGTGAATGTCAAATTATTATGCTATTATAATTGCTTGGCATTACTTATTTTCTTGTTAATCATGGGATATTATTTTTTTTCGTTTGCGTCTCCTATTTTAAGATCTCGTATGTCTCAAATATCAATTGTTCCTTGACCACCAAACTGGATTAACCTGTTTCTTTCCTTCAGCGCAGACCTGCAGGAAGCCATTCAGAGTGAGAATTATTCTGTGGCTGCTTCGCTGCGTGATGAAATTTCCAAGCTAGAGGCAGAGTCTCTGGCTGCATCTGTAAAAGCTCAAGCATTTTTAAACACTCAATTTGCATTTCGTTTGGGCCAGAAAGTGAGACATAAGAAGTTTGGTAAAGTTCCATCACAACTATGTTTCCATATTACTTGTTCCTATTTGTCATGAATATTAACCCATAGCTTAATAAAATAACCATAACCTTAAAATGTTTTGCATGGATGATTGCACCCTACATCCTTGTACCCTGAATCTATTGTCTTCTTCAACTTGAAATCAACCACATTCTAAAGTATTGTTTGTTTCACAACTTTACTGATGTGCATGGGATTTAATCATCAGAATACCGCGTAAGAGTCTGCAATATGTCCTTAAAATTAGTTTATTCCAATGTTATTTAGGATATCGAGCAGTAGTTTGTGGAATGGATCCTGTTTGTTCTGAATCAAGTTCATGGATGGAAACTGCAAATGTTGCAAAGTTGACTCATGGTCCCAATCAGCCATTTTATCAGGTCTGTAATTTGCTATGAGCCCGTGCATTGTAGTTTGAGAATGCATGTGAGAATCAACATTACCTTCCGTTTACAGAAATTACATGAGAGCATTCGTCTATTCTACACAGAATTATACAAATGTGTCTTGACATTTGTGCTACAGCAATTGAAAAAAGATGTCTTTCATGGTGTTTATAGCAAAAAAAATGCAGGAGGAAGAAATAATGTTCATATTAGTAATTTTTTATGTTTTTTGTTTTAATCTCTTCTTGGAAGCCGATATGATTTCTTTTGTTTTGTTTTTTTGGTATCATTTATGAACTTCCATATTTTTGGTGCTTAGTTGCATACTTGCGTACTCTACTTCTATCTGTTATTTTCATGTCTCACATTTTTTTCGTACACATTCATTGCATACCAATAACAACAAAAATAATAATAATAACAACTTATTTTGTTGATTTACAGGTCCTGGTTGATGTTCATGCAGACCCCAACCTTCTAGTAGCATATGGTAATTAAGATTATGATTATGTTACTCCTGTTTGGTTTACATCTTCATTCTGCCTGGTCTAAATCCTCGTTCTCTGTGTTTCCATCAATTGCTCCGATTCACTTTAGTTCAGCATTACTGTTTAGTAGATATTCAGGCTTATCATCCAGAAAGCATAATTTTATTACGTGCTGTGATTTGTGTTTCCGCTCATATGATACTCTTTTTTATTATTTGTCTTTTCCATTCTCTGTAAAACATTGTCGTGGTAGTAGTTGCAGGATTTTCCCATTTGCGAGTTCCTGCCTCTATCTGCTTACAACTAACATTGCAAACTAATATTTGCGTTTACAGTGCCCGAGGAAAATTTACTGGCTCCGGATCAACCAGACAAGGTGAGTAGAATTCATCCAGTAAAGTTGTACTAAAGCTATTCTGAATCTTAACGTAGTTAATCTGTTCGTATTTAACCATGTACAGGAGAGGTTTGAACATCCCTATGCTCCCTTCTTATTCTATGGGATGGATGCAGCTGGTGACTTCATCCCCGTCAAGCAGCTGCGCGAGAAGTTCAGCCAGCCCAGGCATGAAGTGCCATATGGTCCACAGGATGATCAAAACGGCGAAAAGGCGTGAATTTCTCTGAGATTTTGGTGGAGATCAGAAACTTTTTGTGCAGTTAATAAGTACCCACATTTGGTTATCAGTAGTCTCATATCTATGTTGAGAATTATTACGTGCAGATATGACCCTATTTATGTGTATATGTTCCAACTGGGGAGGTAAATCATTATATAGATCTTGACAGGCAAAACGTAGTTGGATCTGTTTGCTTCTTAATTTATACAACAAAGGCTAAAGGCATATTGAATTTTAAAATTAATGTAACTTTTTGAAAGTTGAAATGTAAATTATGTTTCAATGAAATGTTTTTATTATAAGTTATAAGATTATGATAATTGTATCGTTTAAATTATATTAATTTTAAAAAGTTATGTATTACTTTAAAATATAAAAATATATATTTAAAATTTTTAAACAAAATAACGTATTAAATGCATTAAAAGTGTCGACATAAATGTCAAACTTACGTATATTTTTAAAAAACGTGAGAAATTTTAAAAGAAAATTTTTGAAAAACTTAAACTTGACAAGATATAATTCTTTTACATTAAGTTGGTAAGATTCGCGATTATTATTATTATAATATATAAAGGTGTAACAGAAAGAGAGAAAAAAAAGTAAAAAACCTACTCAACTTAGGCAGTTTTTTAAATTTAAAAAAATAAATTGAGATAAGAACAATGGCAAACAGAGAGAACGATGCTGCTGCTCGTCCTCGATTCTACTGCTCTCCGATGACTCGGCCGAACCTGATCCATAACTTGCCTAAACTCGCCAATATATGACTTACCGCACCGATATTTTATTGTCTCTCCGTTACCGATATGACACGCCGATTCTTTTGAAAACCGGTACATGAAAATATCGCAGAAAGCTTGAATCGGAATGATATAACCGGTATCGGCCTCCGACCATACCGGGAAATCAGCTACTCGGGCGATACTACGAACCGTGCCTGGTTTTGCCTACGAATGCTGAGAAGTCGGGCAATCTAACTCAAGCTTCCATTCCTATGATTCCAACTAAACTACAAAGTGTTTCCTTCTGATCGAATTTCGAAGTCACAGGTAGTAGTCAAAGATGCTCTGTTTTGGCTAATGGAATCAAGCTCCGCAACGTTACATTCTTTGGAAAGTTCGAATCTTGAAGGTGTAATTACCGTCTATCTGAACTTATTACAGGATCTTCCAACGAAAATGACACTGTACATGCCTTTATTCAGGTCCTGCTCAACTTCAAGAACTCTAACCCAACTCCATGCTCACCTCATAGTCAATGGTCACCAAAGAAGCCAACTTGCTTCAACCAAACTCATTGAGTCATATGCCAAAATGGGTCTCTTTGAATCTGCCAGAATTGTCTTTGAAACATTCCCAAAACCAGATTCTTTCATGTGGGGTGTGCTTATCAAGTGCTATGTTTGGAATGGATTCTTTGAAGAAGCTATCTCATTGTACCATGATATGCTGAGCAAACTGACCAGAATAAGTAGCTTCATATTTCCATCTACTTTAAGAGCTTGTTCTGGTTTGGGTGATTTGGGTATTGGCCAAATGGTCCATGGAAGGATTATTAAATGTGGGTTTGAGTTTGATCCTATAATACAGACTTCACTGCTTAGTTTTTATGGTGAAACTGCTTGTTTGGATTATGCTTGTAATATATTCGAGGAAATGTCTGATAGGGACCTTGTTACATGGAGTTCAATCATGTCGAGTCATGTGCAGAATAATAATCCTTGTGAAGGATTGGATTTATTTCGTAAGATGGTTGTAGAAGGCGTTGAGCCTGATTCAGTGATTATTCGTAATGTGGCTGAGGCATGTGCGGAGTTGGGTTCATGGAGACAAGCAAAGTCAGTCCACGGTTATGCAGTAAGAAAGGAGATTGATATCCATGGATCATTAGATCATTCTCTTATTGCAATGTATGGTACATGTGGTGACTTGCATAGTGCAGAGGAGCTATTTAATAATGTTATACATCAGTCTGTAGAGACTTGGACAGCAATGGTTACATGCTATAATCAGTTCAAGTGCTATGTAGAAGTGCTTGACATTTGTCTTGAGATGCAATTGTCTGATGCAGAGCCCAATGCAGTTACCTTGATGGGAGTTCTATGTTCTTGTGTTAGGTTAGGTTTGTTAAAAGAAGGCAAGTCTGTTCATGGTTTTGTTATTAGAAAATTCATAGACCCTGAATATTACTTTGTAGGACCGGCTCTAATTGATTTATATGCTAGTTGTGGTAAACTAAGAGATAGCCACAAGATTTTGTGTGCATCTGCAGATAGACATATTGTATCGTGGAACATGCTCATATCATGTTATGTTAGGGAAGGAATGTTAGAAGAGGCTTTAGCTCTCTTTACACAGATGCAGAATGAAGAAATACTGCCAGATTCATTTACTCTGGCCAGTGTTATTTCAGCCTGTGGAAAGTCTGGTCGTCTACAATTTGGATGTCAGATACATGGTCGCGTTATAATATCATGCTTTACTAGTGAGTTTGTCCTGAATTCACTAATTGACATGTATTCCAAATGTGGCTTTGTCAGTTCAGCATACTTGATATTTAAAAGCATTCCACATCGAAGTGTTGTGACATGGAACTCCATGATTTGTGGATTCTGTCAGAATGGTTATGGAGTGAAAGCTATCAGTCTTTTTGATCAGATGTATTCAAACAGTCTTGAAATGGATGGAGTAACTCTTTTAAGTGTAATCCAAGCTTGCTCGAATACAGGATATCTTTTAAAGGGAAAATGGATTCACCATAAGCTCATAACCTATGGTTTTCGAACTGATACATTCATTGAAACAGCTCTATTGGACATGTACGCGAAGTGTGGAGACCTTGTGATGGCTCGGGGAGTATTTGATACCATGTCAGAAAGGAGCGTTGTAACGTTGAGCGCCATGATTGGTGGTTACGGGATGCATGGTCAGATTAAACCTGCCATTTTGCTTTTCAACAAAATGCTAGAATCCGAGGTGCAACCAAATGATGTTACTTTCATGAATATTTTATCTGCCTGCAGTCATGCCGGATATATGGAAGAAGGAAAGTCATACTTCAAACAAATGAAGGATTTTGGCATTGAGCCAAAGTCGGAACATTTTTCATGTCTGATTGATCTTTTGAGCCGGGGAGGGGATCTAGACGAGGCGTATGGGATCATCAAATCAATGTCCTTTCAAGCTGATTCTAGCAACTGGGGTGCCCTGATGAATGGATGTCGAATTCACAGAAGAATGGATATGATTAATAAAATTCAAGAAGATCTTCTGGGGACAGAGATGGTTGATACTGGATATTATACTCTACTATCAAATGTATTTGCTGAAGGTGGAGACTGGGGTGAATTTGGGATGGTGAGATCAGTGATGAATGGTTTAGGCCTAAAGAAGGGCGCTGGATACAGCACAATTGAGATTGACAGAAGGGGATATGCATTCAGAGCAAGTGATACATATTATTCACAAAGAAAATAAATCAGTATACTAGAAAATAGTATTAGGAATGTGGAGACATTGTAAATTGTGATTATTTTTGTAATGGTTAATGTCATAGCAACTTCTCCCATTGATTGATAGACGCAAGTTGCATTAGTCTTCTATTTAGTTCGATGGCATGGAATGGAATGAATGGATAAGTTGAACGAAAATGACAGAAAAAATTATTAGAGCACAAGAATTTAATGAATTGATAATGAGAGTTTGCAAAGTTTTATTAGTTAAATCAATTTTTGTTATATTAAAATATGAGAATTATTACATCTGTTCGTAAATATATGTCAACTTTATGTATTTTTATGACTACTTGTTAGATATTTTATATTTTTAATAAAAATAAGAAATATTGTTATTAATTTTTATAAAGTTAAAAAATATATAATAGGTACTAAATGTCATTTAAAAATACATGAAACTACAAATTTATGGATGAAAGTAGTAAGTTTTTGTAGGGTTAGGATTTTGTGTGTTCTATTTCTCGGAAGCAGTAATATGTACCGTGTTTCGCAACATTATGATGATGGACGTATCCACTTAATCCGACCATTATCCACATTATGATCAACAAGGTACGTGCCGTTGATAACCTTTGGTTTGGTCAATAAAGACCCAAGCCAGTCATTCATATATATATATAACACACACATACACTACACTATACCAAGTATTTCATTAAAATAATTATCTTGGATATTTGTGTTATCATTTTTAATTAAAAAAAATCACATTGTCCACATTTCTTACCTTTCCTTTTTTTTTATTTTTTTTAATATAATTTTCTCCTCTTTTACTATCTTTTCACTCTTATATTTCTCAATTCTCTTTCCTCTCATCATTTTAAAGATCAATTAAAATATATTTTATTTTATTTATTTATTGAGATAGTTTTCATTCAACGAAAGTTCAAAACATTAGCTTACAAAAAATAATAAGTAAAATTTGCACATACCTTACATGTGCCTGAAATAGTAGTATATGATTACTGGTCTCTAGGTTATTAAATTAAGTATTAAATATAATGTTTAAAAAAATATAGTAGCAAAAGTAGACAAGGAATTAATTACAGAAAAACATATAATCAAAACTACACCCTACAGACCCCCCCCCCCCCCCCCCCCCCCCCCCCCCACCAAACCCAACACACCACACAAACAAAAAAAAAGGAAGAAAACGAGTCAAGAGACAGCCTATACCGGACATGTTTTTCTAAAATATTTTGTGGTAGAAGCTGATGAAAAAAGGAATTAAATCAAAGATGTTAAAAAAATGTCCAACAAAGTTAACGCGGGCGGCACACACAAAAAGAGAAAACACACATCAATGCAATCTATCAAAAGAAATACAAGAAACTATAGAGAAGTATTCTTTATGATATTAACTTTTTTTCTTTCTAAATTATAACGTATATGACACGTTTATGAATGATGGAAACAAAAAAACAAAACGTGATAATCCAAAATATAAAACAGCAGAAACAGAACTCTTACCATTCTGTTGAGTAATTAGAAAACCTAATCTGCCGAAGGAAGCTCTTTAAGGGTGAAGATCTATCAGACTACACCAAACTTTATAGGGATAATGTAAATATGAAGTTCAAACTCTGTGTGTATGTGTGTGATTCCACATATGCATAGGAGAATGTAATAGTCCTGAAGAAACAATGAAATCATTATTTCTGAATAATACAAAGTTTATAACAGAGAATCATTTGGGAAAAAACCCAGATTATGGGCATAAAGATATGTACAAAGGCAATCCCCATAACCAACAACCATCTCACTCCAAAACAAAAAAATAAAAATAAAAATCAGCTGCCTAATTACTTAAATTCCCTCTATAATAATCTGGTTCATAAATTATAATGTCCAATTCTCCATTATGTTAATGCAACAGCAACATTATTACCTGCAGGGCATCTTTGTCGTCGAGGGCGCCTAGTTGTCTTCCCCCATCCAGTTAGACTTCTATCCTCAAGTTGCACTTCGATGTTGTTAAGCTGCTGCACCAGTGGAGTGTAAACTGGAGTACTCACCACCATAGCAGGGGCGGGGTCCACCACATACCGCTTCCTTCCTCTAGCAGCACCACTTCTACTGCCATTCCTTCTTGTCAATCCTCCATTCCACTGATGACCAGTGGCTCGCATCAGACTTCCGAATGTCTGAATATCTTCAGTGACTTCATGCCTTGACAAAGAAACAAGCCCCGGAAGGATATCCCTTTGGAAGTCCCTTCGCTGCCGCCCTCTCCTTGCCTGACCTCTTCGGGGACGACTTGGTAATGCAGTGGCACCTGTTTCTTCGAGTTCTTGAATTTCAGGAACAAAAGGCTTTGGCATGTAGTCTTCCTCCCTGGTCTCCTTCAGTTGCAACATCATGGCTTCAAAATCATCTAACACCTCAAAGTTCTCACTGTCTCCACCATCTCGAGCTCTTATCCCTTCCCCAAGCTTACCCTCGGTATAATCAGATGAAGAATATATTACCTCCGCAAACCATAAGAGAGAGTCAGACAAAGAAACATCAGACGTATTCAAAGGGGTCTGCTCAATATGATGGTCCTGATGTTGCAAGGAGATTGTAACTATAGCTTCTGCTGCAGTTCTGATTACTTCATCCAGCTCATCTTTAGGCTGTGATGATTGTGGGGGTGCCCCTTGATTATTATTTTCCTCCCCAAGGGTAATAGCTTCTTCTGTCTCTAAAACAGCAGGAGCCTCGAGATCTATATCCAACACAATCTTCTTTTTGGCACTGGTGCTTGCAAGAGATGAACCTAATAAATCTTCATCCTCATTTGCACAAGAGTTTAAATCAATGTTTCTGAAGTTGGTAGATTTTCTATCCACTACCAAAGCTTCTTCAGCAATCTGTTTTTCAGACTCAACATCCATTAAATCACAGGCTACATTGATATCAATTCCTCTATGTTTCCCTTCGGGCTTTTTGTCTTCTCCTTTTTTAAGGGGGAAATGCACGGACTCAGAGGTAGATACAAGCGATGAAGAGTCGTTTTTCGACACACAAAGTTTACCAAAAATGGGAAACCCACGAATTTTTTCATCGCTAGGACTGTCACCCAACTCCTTGAAGCCGACAATGTGTCCACTCGAAGCAGATGAGACATTCTGAGGGAACAAAAACTTTGGACCTTTCATAGTTTCATTTTTTACCAAATCATTACAAGAGGCTTGAACAAACCTTTCCACAGTGTTTTGGTCTTTTCCGGTAACAAGACCTGCATTCTTGCATGATGGTGTCTTTGTAAGCCACGGCAACACCGCTAGATGGTCTTCACAATTCCTTTTCCCATCCAAAATCTCACAACTCTTAGGTGAAACGGCTTCATTAGAAGAATTTTTCGGAAGGAGCATATTTAAGTTCAGATCTTTTCCAGACTTCAGATCCATCTCGTCTAAATCCTTAAAGAATATCCTGGAACCATAATTAATCAAGTGTTCTGATGCTACGACATCTTTCTTATTGCAGTTCAAATTATCATAACCAATCGAAGATAAATGCACTGATGGTTCCTTGGACCCGGATGATGATCCATGGTAAAATCCATTCCGAATTGGAATTTCACTTTCTAGGTCTGATTTGAACCTATAACTACCCTTAATATTCCACTTGTCTCCAAAAGTTTCTTGGGACTGAGCAGATGGCTGAGAACTCCTAAAATTTTCATCTGACGGGAAAGAGGAGCGTGCGTAAACAGATGACAACTTCTGAGTCAAGCTAGCATGCGGCTTTCCCCAAGATGCAACAGAGTGAGACCATGAATTGGCCACATCTGAGGAATTGACAAATATATGTGGATTGGATATGTTGGAGGCCACAAATGAATCTTGATGGTTATAACTGGAACGCTCACAACTTCGATCAGAAATTTCATAACCACAACTTCGATCAGGCCATAATTCTTCCTTTCTTGAATCAGTTGGAATATCGTCTGAACGTTTATGAGCTTTGTCCAACAAAAATTGTGTTTGATGAGAAGACATAGGCAACTGCTCTCGTTGAAAAGATTGAGGAATACAATTTGAGTCCCTTCCACAGTTCCCTGTAAGGAGAGTAAGCATTCGCATAAGCATAAAAGCAGTCAAACAGGCTAGAATTTTGGTTGAGAAAACTATATCATGTCAATCATTTTCCAAATCTAAAATTCAATTCCGGAAAATATGAAGCTAGAAGGCAATGGGACTTTCCTAACCAAAATAGTTAAATATCACTCACAATATGTTGATTCACATATGCCTATACAGTCTCAAACAGGCTCCTCACAAGCAAATGAAAATAAAATATTCTCAGATTTGTATTATGAAATATTCCTTGATCACGATTTGCGTACAATGTTGGTAAACAGAGAACCAACATAAACAAAAAGTCCCAAGATTAGACAGAAGTAGGTAGAGGCACCAGGATTACATGCGATTACAAATTTGTCAGCATAAAACTTGAACAGAAATTGTAAGATGTATCGCTGAGAACAGCGGCAAAGATCTGAAAATCTTATGACAATATAAACATATCATAATACCACATGATATGTTTCAACTTACTTTCAAGCAGAGAGAGAAGGATGGAACTTTAAAATGAAAAGGGAGGATGGAATTTTTAAAATGAAAAGGGGTACCTGTTTCATACATATAGGATAGCCAACCTCTCCTACTGCTTTTATTCTCGGCAGAGGGATTGTTCAAATTCCCATTACAACTTCCATGTTGAGAGTTCTGCGAAAATTCTTCAGATAAATCGACAAATTGTGGCTTCGCTTTAGCAGAGTAATTCAGGCTTCTAAAATCTCCATTGCAGGCAGTCCGACCAAGAAAATCTGCAGACAAGGGGCGAGTGGCTGCCTCAACCTGAATTGGTTCATTCAGATCAGCCAACCCATGGGACCTCTTGAAACATGAATCAGATGTAGTGTCTTTATGGCTGTCGATCTTCTCACCGCCAAGAAACAACTTTTCACCGTTTTTATGTGCAAATCTATGATTTCCATTTGGATAATAACTTGAAACTTTCAATATCTTGGTATCCTGAATTTCTTCACCTTCTTCGGTATCAATGTATTCATCAGCTGGGAGTTGAAGATCAAACAACTTTTTCCTAACCTTTGAGGGTCTAGACTCTGACAACCCATGGTCCTTTGACATACCTTTGTTCTGGGACATAACTCTACCAGCTTGAATGTTATTTCCTTTTGTACAGCTCAAAGGAGAATCTATGACTTCAGAACCCAATACGGACTGTCGTACACAATTAGGATTAGCTAACGGAAAGTTGGGGATATGCCAATTCCTAGGTTCATCAGATCGCATTTGTGATGGTAACAGACTTGATGACGATGATGTCTCAATAGATATCCTATGTTTATGTAGTTCCTTCCTTTTAACTTCCTCCATCATATTCCTTTGTACTCTGTACAGCCGGTGGAGTTCATACACCTGGGTAACATCAAGAAGTTACATACTCAAGCACCGAGTATATAAATCTAGATAACAGATGCAAATAAAAAAGATGTACTCCGTATAGTCCATGCCAACAAAAATTCTTCATATAACCAAAACAAACCACATGAATCTACAAGTAAAGATAATGTGAAAAACGACAATCAGGAACGAGTGCAAACATTTACAAATCTATATACCTGATTTTTAAATATGGCTTCGTGCTCGAGCATTTTCTGTTTCAAAGCGTCTTTCTCATATCCTGTATATCCATCTATGCCAGTCTTTGGCATGAAGCCATTATAGTACTGTCCGTTCAAAAAGGTCTTATCTCCATATAACGTCGACCAGCTACTACTATTAGAATCCTCGTTCATATCCCTCGGGAAATAATATCCAGGCAATTGGCTTTCACAGTGCACTTCTGTTCCCATTCCTGCCAACAGGAATGAAGACCATCTCAAGGCTGAACATGAATTTTTTAAGTGCCAAATGAAGTAGTAAATTTGTTTCACTCTGTTCCTTTGTTCTTCTCTTTTTCCTTAGACCAAGTAAAAGTCACTTCCAGTGGATTTGGAATTATTTAGCCAGATAAAATACAAAAACTTCAGAATATAACAGGAGAATGGTGAAACTACATACACCAAAGATAACCAATAAGCAGTTTATATTCTCTCAAAAAAGAATAAAAAATTGAGCATTGGCAATCTAGATATATGAACCATACAAACTGGTACCCACATCTCATATCCCTCAAACAAAGAATCACAAACATGGAAAACCAATTACTAGTATACATAATTACTGATCAATCATCAAATCTACCCTCAATAAATTAAAATATTCTCTAAAAGGTGAGCTACAAGATAAAAGGTAAATGCATAAACCAAATAATTGTGTGCAGCTAAAATTAAACAACACCAATATCCAAAGACAGAAACTTGAAGAAAGTATTTAACTATACTAACCCCAAAATTGAGAAAATGAAAACCCATTAATATGATCGCATAAAAAGGGAAACTAAAATTTACCTCAGACCCACATCCTGTAATCATCTCTTCTCAAGAATCCCCATGGATTGTATCATTAAAACAGTGGTATTATGCCCCTATCTAATTCTGAATCATACAAAATTCAGACAAGAAGCTAAAAAAAGAGAAAAGAACAAAGTAATAATTGTCAATAAAAACAAACAAGGAATAAAGCAAGTAAATTGGCAACACCCATTGAAGAAGGAGCTTAGATCTTTGGTCAGCAAGAAGAAAAGAAGGCAGATTTCGATCTGCTGGGCCAGTCTCTGAAAGAAAGGTGAAGTTTTTAGGGAGAGAAAGGAGGACTCTTGTTTCCTAGAGAGAGAGAGAGAGAGAAGGAGAGATCCCAGATAAGAAATCTTCACACAAACAAACGACCTTCTAAGAACAGTGACATAAAATTTGTCAACATCCGGTCTCTTTTATTCTCTGCTTTTTCTTCACTTCTCTTCTCTCCTATGATTTCATTTCCTAATAAATAATTTTCTGGGGTTTTGAGGAAATGAAAAGAAATGGTTATTTCTAGATTCTCTCCACCTTCCTTGCTTTTGGTACAGATATTAATGAAAATTAAATACCCCATATAAAAAACTGTCCAACTATACATATAGATATAGATACACAGACATATCATACATGTGATATACTATTATACACACTAAATTACAATATCTACGCAACAAAACGTATCAAATATTCTGAACTAGCTTTTACAACTGTTTGTTAAAACAAATATTGTTGACACTAGTAATTCAATACCGCAGATTTTGCCTTTATTAAGGACGAACAATACTTTCAGTTATGTATTATACTGTAATAATCTTTTACAATAGTATTCCTTTTTCGCTAATCAAAATATAACGGTGTTATGGATAAATTTATACATAAATAAATATGTATAAATTAATTATTATTTCAATAATTTTAAATACATGCATAAAGGCACTTGTACCCTTTTTCTTTTCTTTTTTTATAAAATGGTTGTAATAATATAGAAATTATTTCGGAAAATGGGGCAATAAAGTACTTCCTCTTTTAACAGATAAAATCTACTTAAAATCGATATATTTCAACTTAACTAACAATTTATTGATTACAAATACCTCTTTTAATCTTTTATAAGGAGGAAATGATATTTAATGGGCATATCAACAAGAAATGAAACATATTTGCTAATATCGTGTTAAATTTAAAAATATTGTTAATAAGCTAATCATATTTTTAGCAATATTTTCAACTTGTTGATATTTAATATTTAGTAGTTTATTAATTTGACAACTACATTGATTTGTTGTTTTTATTATCTAAAACCTCATACACTCGTCGTTAATTGTCTTATAACTTTATAATATCAGAAAAGATTTTTTTGATAAAAAAAATTTACAACTTGCTGAAACACTAAACTCAAGCTTTAATTAAGAAATATTACTTCCATTTATTAGTAATAATTTCAATATGATAAAGGGACTGATATTTGGTAAATCTTTTTGTTTTAACAATAAGACCTCAATGCATACCGGTAGGCTTATATCCCATGAACGATTTTTATTGGGTTTTATATTTATGGCCTTATATTAAATAATTTTATATTTTTTGTTTTATAAGAGATTATTGTTTATAAACTTAAGCACACAGATAAAGAGCAACTTCGATAAATAAAACATATCTACTGCAGGCACACTACTACTACAGTCACGGATATAATTTATTTTACGATATTAGCACCACAGGCACACTACTACATATTATTCTCCCACTAGATCTGTTGTAAATTTAGATGATACCCTTTTTGTAAATTTTATTTAGTATAAGGGCTAAAAATTTAAGTCAAATTTGATATCATGACTATCGTATCTACCATTTACTTTCCGCATAATACCTAATTTCATGCCTCAAATGTGAAGAATAATTTTATATTTTGTTTATTCTAGATTTAGAGATATAAATTTTAAATAATATATATATATATATATATATATATATATAATTCCTATAATATCATCATTACTATCTTACTATTATCATCGTTACAAAATAACATGACTTTATTTATTAATAGAAATATCTTAGATAAATTTATAACTCAAAATTTATTATAGAATATTATTTTGAAAATAAATTTCTAATTTTAGAACAAATACAATGTTTCGTATTGTGAATATTCTTCAATTATACAAATAATTACGGAATATAAAGTGATTTTATTTTTTTGGTGAAAAGCTAAAGTCATTTGATTAATTAATTCGAATAATCAAATATTTATTTGGGAGAATGAACTACAAAATACAAATAGACCAAAATGGGCCTTTTTGGATATTTGAGAAAAATGAGGTTTGTTGTGTGTGTGTGTGTGTGTTGGGGGGTGGTGGGTGGGAGTGGTGGGATATCTCATAAATAATGGACAATGAAAATATACCCTTCAGTCCATCTATATATTACACAGAATTACTTGAACGCTTTTTATTGGCTGATGATTTGATACTATTCTAGTCTTCTGTCAATTATACAGGATAACCATATTTTTGTGAGGAGGTAGCTCTAGTACCATTGTAGTACTGTGCCAAAAGCACAAACAGAGAGTACTTGCACGATTGCTACACGTGGCTTTCTTTGCAGCGCATCAAGTCGACACAGTATAGCTTGATCTGGTGGTGGGGCCCACTTGTAGAATTCAATTATCATAAATAGAAAATAATTATTCTAATATTACAAATTATGAAAATTATTTGGACTTCGAGTATTGACTCCGTTGATAATGAATTTGGTATTTTGCATTTGGCGATGTTGGGAATAAGATCTTGACAAATACCAAATTGCAAGCAAATAAATAATTCAATCACATAAAAGAATACAAATATTTACCCTGATTCACTCAAATTCGGACTACGACCAGCCTGTCTGAATATTATTACTATTGATCCAAGTTTTCCACAATATACAATTATGGTGGAATATCTCACACTCCGCTAATCTACCTTGCAAACTCTCAATAGTTACATAATATTCTCATCCCCTTGTAAAAGACCCTCACAAAGAACTAAATATTATAATTTAGTTTTGATCTACTCATAAACACAATAAACCATTGTATTTATAGACCCAACATAATGTTAGAAATCCAAAAGAAATTGGAAAAATAACCAAATCCAAAACCCAATTGGAAACCTATTCTAATTAAGAATAGAAATAAAACACATCTCAATAGGAAATAGAAAAAACTTATTCCTAATTGGAAATATATAATGTTGAAGTATGATCCAACTCCAACATTCTCCCACTTGGTGAATACTTCACACACAATGCAGCAGCTCCTATACCCTGAGTCTTTAACCCAACTTCAGAAGTACACCACTGAAACTTCTCCAAAGTAACTGGCTTTGTCAAGAAGTCCGCACAATTTGCCACTGTGTCAACCTTCTCCAAGTGCACCACTTTGTCCTCCACTTTTTCTCGGATAAAGTAATATTGAATATCAATATGTTTCGTCCGGGAGTGATAAGCTGGATTCTTTGCCAAATGTATAGCACTTTGGCTATCACATTTCACCACAATGAATTTTTCCTTAAACCCAAGCTCCTTGCACAACCGACAAAGCCATATTGCTTCCTTCTCTACATGAGTCAATGTCATGTATTTTGCTTCAGTAGATGACAAGGCAACCACACTTTGCCTCTTACTCATCCAACTAACCGGTCCACTGAACAAATTGAATACATAACCACTTGTCGATCTTCGACAGTCTAAGTCACCACCCCAGTTTGCATCAACTGACCCCGTCACATCAAAATACACATTATCTCCATTACCCTCAAAACATAAAGCATAATCTGAGGTTCCACGAAGATACCTGAACACCCTCTTGACTGCAGTCCAATGCTCCTTGCCTGGATTAGACATATATCTGCTCAATACTCCCACTGAATGAGCAATATCTAGTCGAGTGCACACTGTTGCATACATTAAGCTACCAACCGCGTTAGCATATGGAATGTGTGTCATCTGCTCCTTTTCCTCATCACTCTTAGGAGATAGCTCCGCAGACATTTTAACTCCAACTAACATAGGAGTCCTGACTGGTTTGCAATCAGACATGTTGAACTTCTTTAAGATTCCTTCAACATATTTTCTTTGCCCAAACCACAGTTTCTGTTGTCCCCGATCTCTCCGTATATGCATGCCCAAGATGTAAGTAGCAACCCCAAGATCCTTCATCTCAAACTGTTATGCTAGCAATCCCTTAACAGTTTTGATCATCTTCTTGCTATTACCCACCAAGAGCATATCATCAACATACAAAGTCAGAATGACAAAATTTTCACCTGACCTCTTCACACATATACACAATGATCGGCTTGACTTCGAGTGAATCCGATCCGTTGAGCATAACTATCAAACTTTTGCTACCACATCCGAGGTGACTGTTTTAGGCCATACAAGAATTTATCCAACTTGCAAACCAAGTCCTCCTTTCCTTTGACCACAAACCCCTCCGATTGTTTCATGTAGATCTCCTCCTCCAAATCCCCATGAAGAAAGGCTGTCTTTACATCCATTTGCTCAACCTTAAGATCATAAGCAGCTGTCGCAGATAAAACAGTTCTAATAGATGTTAGCTTTGCCACTGGTGAGAAGATCTCTGCATAGTCCACTCCTTCTATTTGAGAATACCCCTTCACAACCAACCTAGCTTTATACTTCTCCACTTTACCATTTGCATTCTGCTTCTTTTTAAATACCCACTTGCACCCAATTGCCTTCCTACCCTTAGGCAATTTCACAAGTTTCCATGTGTGATTCTGATCAAGTGACCGCATCTCCTCTTCCATTGCTTCATCCCACAGATTAGCATCATCCAAGGCTCTCGCCTCTTTGACTAGTGACTGTCAAACCATAAGAGACACTAAATGAATATCTGTTAGGTGTTTTCCTAACCCGTGTGGATCTCCTCAATGTTGGCTCTGCTTGAGGCTCTTGTTCAGCCTCCACTCCATGATCTGAATCAACACTATCATCATCATCCTGTTGAACTGATTGTTCTTCATCTGAATCATGGGTAAACTTTCAGTGACAGCATCAACCTTTGATGTTTCTCTATACACCACATCCCTACTGTACACAATAGTTCGGGTCTTTGGATTCCACAATTTATACCCCTTGACTCCATCTTTGTAGCCAACAAACTTGCACTTCTCAGATTTATAGTCAAGTTTTGTCCTTTTCTCCCTAGGCACATGCATATAAGCATCACAACCAAACACACGAATATGACCCATACTTGGCTTCTTTCCAAATATTACCTCATATGGTGTTTGATCCTTTACCGCTGAAGTAGGAGTTCGATTCTTCAAGTAACATGATGTATCAACTGCTTCTGCCCAGAACTCAGGCTCCAAGCCTGCCCAACTTCGCATATATCTAGCTTTATCCATGAGTGTACGATTCAGTCGTTCCGCCGCTCCATTCTGCTGGGGTGTATACCTTATGGTGTTCTGTCTTGCAATGCCTACTTGTGTACAATACTTGTCTACGAACTTATACTCCAAACCATTATCAGTCCGAAGAACTTTGATCTTTCTATCAAGTTGATTTTCAACTAATGCCTTGAACTCCTTGAACTTTTCAAGCACATCCGATTTCCTTTTCAAGAAATAAATCCAAGCATACCTTGAGTAATCATCTATAAAGGAAACGAAATACATTGATCCTCCAAGTGATTCATCCGGAGACTCACAAAGATCACTGTGTATCAAATCCAGCACCCTTGTAGCCCTTGTACCTTCACCCTTGAACTTTACTCGGCTCTGCTTTCCATACAAACAATGTTCACAAAAGTCAAATCCCATAGAACAATATGGGACCCCTTCCACTAGCTGCTTCGAGGCTATGGTAGAAAGCCCCTTCTCTCATATGTGTCCGAGCCGCTGATGCCACAACATGGCTACACTAGTATTATCATTAGGCTCTGACTCAGAAATCAATGCACGCCCAAACTGAGGCTCAACAGTGTCTCCCAGCAGGTTGTACAAAGTACCATATCTAGTGCCCTTCGCAATTATCATTGAATCGCGAGTCATCTTGCATGAATCTTTAGTGCAACTGAAGGTGATACCTGCATCTGTCATCATGCCCACTGATATTAAATTTCTGCTGAGTCCTAGAATATGCATAACTCCGGGGAGGGTTTTCACCATCCCATCACTCATTCTGAGTCTAACTTTCCCACGTCCAACTATCCTTAGTGTCTCACTATTCCCCAAGTAGACACTACCCCCATCATATTTCTCATATTCGCAAAACCACTCCTTGTGGAAAGTCATATGATAGGAAGCTCCAGTGTCAATATACCACACATCAGAATCTGACTAAGCCACGTAAGCCGCCACCAAGTACAAGTTGTCGTCATCCTCTTTTTTCTTAGGATCACCCTTGTCTCCTTTGACTACTTTGTTTGGACAGTCTTTCTTACTATGTCCAATTTCTTGACACTTCCAGCATCGCATCTTTAACCGATCAATGCTTTTAGATCTCCCACGTGATTTAGATATGCCGTTTGATCGCCTACTTTTGTCTTGGTTTCTGCCTCTCACAATCCAGGCCTCTTTGGTGGAACTCTCCATACCATGGCGTCTCATCTCCTCAGATAACAAGGCCGCAACAACACTCTCAAACGAGATCTCTGTATTCCCACTACCAATCGCAACAATCAAATTGTCCCAGGAGTCCGGCAGTGAACAAAGTAAGGTAATGGCTTTGTCATCATCATTTATATCACAATTAATTGAAGCTAATTGACTTACCAAGGTATTAAATTCCTGAATATGAGCCGAGAACGATCCACCATCCTCCATCCGCAACTTGTACAATTTCTTCCTTAGAAATAATTTGTTGACAAGAGATTTACTTTGGTAGAGGTTCTCCAATTTTGTCCATAGGTCATTTGCAGATTTTTCACCGGCAACATTCACCAAAACAGTATCGGCTAGACACAACCGAATCAATCCTCGAGCCTTTCGATCCAGTTTTTTCCACTCGGCAATTTTATCTTTTGTTATCGTATTAACAATAGAGGAAGAACTACTATCCTCCTTTTCTGTAATAAGTACCGGCTTCGGATCTTCAATCACCGACCACATATCACGATCCACGAGTAGATCCTCCATCTTGAGTTTCCATAACTCAAAACTCTTCCCATTGAATTTCTCAATCTCAACTCTAGATGTATTTGTCGACATCTTAAACCCAGATTAATCCCAGAAACTCTGTGCGCAAACGAAGCTCTAGATACCAGATGTTGGGAATAAGACCTTGATAAATACCAAACCGCAAGCAAATAGATAATTCAATCACATAAAAGAATACAAATATTTACCCTGGTTCACCCAAATTCGGGCTACGTCCAGCCTGTCTGAATATTATTACTATTGATCCAAGTTTTCCACAAGATACAATTATGGTGGAATATCTCACACTCCGCTAATCTACCTTACAAAACTCTCAATAGTTACATAATATTCTCACCCCCTTGTAAGAGACCCTCACAAAGAACTAAATATTATAATTTAGTTTTGATTTACTCATAAACACAATAAACCATTGTATTTATAAACCCAACATAATGTTAGAAACCCAAAAGAAATTGGAAAAATAATCAAATCCAAAACCCAATTAGAAATCTATTCTGATTAGGAATAGAAATAAAACACATCCCAATAGAAAATAGAAAAAACCTATTTCTAATTGGAAATAGATAATGTTGAAATATGATCCAACTCCAACAGGCGAATTGGCGGTGAGGGCATAATTTTTCCCCTCGTTTTGTAATAATTAAATTTTTGAATACCAAAAAAGGTATATTTAAATAACAGAATAATTGATTGTCACAATTATATCGAATTGTTTCGAACTTCATCCTCCCTTCATTTTAATGCATGTGTTGTTTGACATTTTTACCGTGTATTTAGATACTTTTTTATATATTAAATATTTTATTTAATTTTTAAAAATTAATAATAAAAAATATTCAATTAAATTTATATGTAAAAAAGTCAAACAACCTACAAAATTACTTTCTTTTATCGCCAAAGAGAGTGGAAGGTATAGTCTTCTAGCAAAAGTTTTATGCTAAATACAACGTTGGTGGACTTCTTTATTTTTATACGTATAAACGTATACTTTGTCTGTCGATTGTATCAAGTTGCTCTAAAAGAATGTTCGTTAAACTACTATTCAAATAAATCATAAAAGAGAGAATATTTTCACGGTTAGGAAGGTTTGTTTTGTAGAATTCCAATTTGGCTTATATTTTTTTGTATATAAAAACCTAGATAAAATTTTTATTATAAATCTCTTAAATAAGTGTTTAAATTAATTTTATTATCGTTCTAACTCGGTTCAAAACCAATCACGAATGAATTATGTAAAGTCAAACTAAAATCACTTATTAAAATTTAATTTGTAACTAACTACAATTCTTATGTAATAAACTAATTTATGTAGAATTTTAAATTCTTAACTATTTATTGTAATAAAATTTTATTAAAATATGTACTAAAATATATAATTATGAGAAACCATGTAAAAAAAAACTTATCAAACATACATTCATATATTCTAAAAAATACTTATAAAAAATTGAAAAAGAAAAAAACTAACTAAATCGATAAACCAAACATTATTACTATTTACAATAATTAAAAATATACAAATTAGTTTATACAATTATAAAAAATGGAACTCATGGTTGATACGATAACAAAAATAGTGGGTTATAATAATAAGATGATGTTGAAATTGTAAAAATTATTTATTTAAATTCCAAAATTCTATATAAATGATGAGTACATAAATCTACCATGAAGTATACGGGGGGATCTTTTAACATATATGGGGTATAAATTAAAAAATCAACACAGTAAATGAAAAAAAGAAAAATAAAATCAAACAGAGTGCAATTATTAGATGCTCTCATATATTCGATGTTAGATCTCAACTTTAGATTTCATATCTGTACCCAAAAAAAAAAAAAAGTTATATCCCCTACATTTTTTTTGTTACATTTTGCGACATTAATTTAATTGATATATGAAAAAATATTAAATTCAGATCTGTATATAATAATTTTTATTATTATTTTTTGTTAAAAAAGTTTGGATTGAGGAGGTCTTATTAAAAATGACTAATAAGACTTATTGAATTTTAACAATTAACCGATTTTCTTTAGTATTTGAATATAACAATTTAACCTGTTTCAACATGCAAAGACAAAGGAAAAGGATAATAAAGCACCACACCCACACACACCCCAACAACCCAAAAAAAAAATAAAAAATCAGGGCATAATTGCAAGCAATAATTATATGAAGAGCAGCCAAAAGATTATGGGCAAGGGTATTTTAGGTTCTCCGTCATATGATCAACATTTGCAACATGTCTTGTTTATTTTAATTGATAAGCACCACTCCTTTTTACAGTACCTTTTTAAAATTTTATTTTATACTCTCTCTCTCTCTCTCTCTCTTGTTGTCTTGTCCATTTGTACAATCTCATCCCACTTAGAGTTTTGTAATCAATAAATTGAATGTATGCGATCTAAATGTACTCTAACAAAGCCCATCGGACTTTCTTGTTCTACATTTTGCTTAAAGAGAAAATAATTTAGTGTCACTAATAAAATTCAAATTTTTAAAAATAAAGAAATTTTTATTATGACCATTTCAAATAAGTGAAACTCTAAATATATATACACAAACATAGCAATGATTTCAGTACATAATAGTGCATTATAAAGTTTATGATAAATTGCATTATATCACTTACGGTTTAGCCCGCTTTATTTTGTATTATGTATTGTTTAAAAATTACCAAATAGTTATATCTAATACTAAAATATTAACAGATTATTATTTATTCGTAGTTAATTTTCTTACAAGTTTATCGTTGTTATATTTTGTAATAGATAAATGGTAATCAACTAAAATCTTAAAATCACAAGTAATTATTTTATGATTTTCAAACGATCGATGGTGCAATGAAAATTGAGCGAAATTAAAAATAATATAATAGAAATTTATTATAGGTTAATACAAGTAAGAAATCCATATGCACATTGCAATGGGACAACCATTATTAAGAGCACTTACATTAGAGTCTCTTAACATATTTTCTATTTTATCTATCAAATACATTTTTTTTGTTAATTTACGGAATCTCTATTTTTAATAACTACATTAATATTTCTTTCCTCTTAAAATATTAATTTATCTTTCTAACTTTCACATCAATATATAACAATTTCTAAATTAATAATAATAATAATGTTATTAAAATTAATAAAAATAATATAACAAGGAACATTAAAAATTATAATTTTATAATAATATTATTAATTATATTAATATCATTATTTTTTTATTAATGGTATAATAGTGCTTATATTATAATGAATAAATATAAGAATAATAATAAATTTATTATAATCATATTAATAAATAGAAATACTTATCTATTAATAATAGTGTATAATTATTAATATTATTGATGTTAATAAAATAATACTTATACTTTTATATTATAATAATATCATTTTAATAAATAAATTATAATATAAAATATTAATAAATAATATAACAAATTTATTATTATTATTAAATAATATTGTATTAATATATTGATTATTATAGCAAAGCAACATTATTTTATTATAGTTAATGTTTAGAAATTCCCTATATTTGTGCATAGGAATAGATATTTAAATGACAAAACAGAGATCGTATGTAAAATAAATATTTTTTAGAGATTCCAATGCAAGTAGATTTTTATTCAAATATCTGCATCTTATCTCTACTTCATCTACTTTAACCAATTTACATACTCCAATGCAAGTGCTCTAAAAACTGAAGTATGTTGTTGATAATGTGTACAAACATATATATGGACAATGACTCATAGTTAGGGTTGCATAAATGCATTATTTTATCCGACTCAATCTTAATCGTTAGTGAATTTGATCATTGGCTAAAATTAAAAATTGTTCTTTTGTGTTTATCACTTTTTGTGGCAGATAGACCGAAAAAAGTGGCGGACGTAGTTTGATATAAGAAATGACAGGAATACCCTATCTTTTTGAAACTTTTAGTACGTGTCCATTAGTTTTTGTGGCGGATGTGTAACTGTTTTTTTTTAAATCCCAAGTTTTCTTAAAGATGATTATTTTTTTTAATAAAGTATTGGCAATTTTTTTTATTACTCTCGTCCGCCACTTTTTTCGGCGAATGTGTACTTTTTTTTTTTATTTAATCCCATGCTTTCAAAATGAATTTGATGATTAAAAGATTCATATTCAAATCTTGTTAAACAAAATAGCAAGACTCAGTCCGCTACTTGAAATAGGGGACCTAGGATAAATGACAAAAAGTTCAAAAAAAAAGATTCGTCCACCACTTAAAGTGGGGGACAAAGCAAAAAAAAAATTAAAAAAAATTAGTGGTCGTCTACTACTCAAACTAAACGAGTAAGTTTTTGGAATTAAAAAAATAATAATAATACTTGTCCGCTACTTGAAATGGCAGACAAGAGAAAAAATATTACCAATATTTTATTTAAAAAAACAATCTTCTTTAATAAAACTTAAGATTTTTTTATAAAAAAAAAATATTACACGTCCGCTAAAAAAAGTGGCAAACACGTATTAAAAGTTTCAAAAAAAGATAGCATTTTTATCATTTCCCATAACAAGTTATGTCCGCCACTTTTTTTATACCCATCCGTCACAAAATGTTGTGGATACAAAAGAGCAAATTTTAATTTCAGTCAATGATTAAATTCACGAACGGTTAAGATTGAATTGGATAAAACAGTGTTTTTATCCAACACTACCCATATATCATTCTCATATTCTAAAATGCGCTAAGTGGATGACCGACTTTGGAATGCCTAGACTTGGTATGCAAAAATTATGCGAACGGCTATACGGTTACTATGAGGTGGTCATAGGCAACATATGTATATATGTATATGTGTGTGTGTGTATATATATTATAAAAAAATATTAAAATTAATATTTAATTATAAATACCTTAATGTAATAGAACAAAATCATATTATTAAAAAAATTGAAAACATCATAAATACATTAATGCAATAAAAGAAACGTTTATTACGTCACTCAATTCTCATTTAGCATAATAAAAATATTTATTATAAACTCCAACTTAGTTATATTATTTAAAAAATATGAGACTTTATTGTTATTTCATATAATTACAAGAAAAATGAAAAAAACTTGATCGACTATTTAATCCGCATAACACCCTTCTAATTTATTCAACACATAATTAAACGTGTAATAAAATTTTATATGTATGAAATACCTTGGACGCCTAAGAGTCTGACTAAGTCACATTTTAGAACACCGGTATATATATATATATATATAAATCATCGGTTCATCCCCTTGTTAAAAAATAAATAAATTTCGTTGCGGCAGTTTTATTGGATCCGGTTATTGCACATTAATACATGTCTCATACACCCTCTTTTTTTTTTTTTTTTTTTTTTTTTGCGCTAAATGTCTCATATACCTTTTGATACCTCATTAATTGATATAACATGCACTGATTACATGACACGCATAGATCGAGCTCATGATCACCAAACTTTACGATTTTACCATAGTTGGGAACAAAATTTATGACTAAATCCAATCTTTAAATACTTTTGAAACAGAAAATTTTTACTCCTGTTTGGAAAAATTACTTTTGAATATCTTCTTGAAAAAAAATAATAAAAAAAATATAATATATATATATATATATATATATGGAACATGATTCATAAAATAATAAGAATATTGTTACATATTTTTGGGTTTGGTACAATTATTTATCACATATAGTTTATCTATAACGGTCCAAGTGAACATCACAAAATTAAAAAAAAAAATTACTTTCACTAAATGTCTGCAAATGTAGCGAACAATAAAAATCTAAAATCACCCAGCTACTTTTAATAAGATCTAAATGTTGGGTAACAATCATATATAATTTCGATAATAAAAAAAACGTGCTAATCGCAACAATCATTTTAACATATTTACATTCACCAAATAAATATAAAGATCGCTGTACTTATATTAAATATATTCAACAAATATTTATTTTACCCTTAAAGAGTTTAATTTCAGGGTTTGGTGTGGATTGTGGAAAGCTTTCCACCATGTTTTTTTTTTCAAAGACAAAAGATACATTAAAAATAAAATATAATAATCTAAAAATATTTGGATACAACAAAGGTACAAGATACTGAACTTGGCCACCTGCTGCTAACTATTAAAATAAGAAACTACCAAACAAAAGTAAAGGCAGCAACAGGAAAGAACTGAGACTAAAAAAATAAAAAACAAAATCCAACAACCTCTGGAAAATATTATAAAATCACCTAAATGAGTATTATTCTATCCATTTCATAATAACTTACGTTTTTATATGTAAATTTAAGTGAATTTTTTTATATATTAAATATTTTATTTAATCTTAAAAAATTAATAATAAAAAATATTTTAAATAAGATTTAATCTGAATAAAATATTTTACTAAAATAGAAAATTTATCGTATCAAAAAATTCTCTTATACTTATGTACAAAAAAAATTAAATGCCATTTATTACTGCATATTGAAAAAAGAAAAATCAAAATAAATATCTCTTTTTCTGCTTTTTACTTTTATGCGTATATAGTTTCAAAGTATTTATACCGCCTTTTCTGCTTTATACGCGTAAATAAAATCTGAAATTGAGGGGATAAACTGAACTGATAATTAAACTAAAATGCAAATATCAACTTGTTAATTTACACATTGTAGCGGGGCCCGCGTCCCGCGATATTGAAATAAACTCACCGGTTAATGCTTATAAATAGCTATAATATACCCCCTTCGTCCATATTTATTACAATAATTTTACTTGACATAATTATTAAAAAATATATTTGACTTTGTAGTAAATATGTAATTTATTTTTATATAATTTAAAATAATTTAGGAGGAATAATTTTTAAACGAGTCAAATACGAGCGAATTTCAGATTCTACTCTAACTAATTTTTTGATATTCGAATTTGAATTCGAGTATTAGATTGAATATTATTTTGATACTTAAATTTTACTCTAATCAAATTCGAATAACTCACGAGTATTTATATTTATTAAATTCTACAAAATATAAATTATATTTATATAAATTTTCATATTTTATAACACATTTTATATATGTAATAATTATTTTACTTACAAATACCACTACTAAAATAAATTATACAACACATATTATACTTAAATAAATTATTATGACAAAATTGATCCTAAAAATTTGATATATGTTATAATATTTTAGTATAATAAGAGTAATCGAATTACTCACGAATATATTCGAGTGAGTACCTCTATACACAGATTCTACTTGTTTAAATTATCAAACTTTAAATATAGTATCAAGTTTGGTTTGTTTTCATATCGAACTTTATCTCGTTTTAACTTTTTACATTTCAAATATTATTAAAAGAGAAAATGTTGTAAATAATGTGAGACATACAAAAAAAAAAGTATTACAATTTTTATGGACAAATAGATGGAGTATTATATATGGTATATTTGCTGCCACAGTATTATTAAATTCGTGGCTTAATAATTTGGTAATGACAGATAAAAGCACCAGTCATTTACCTGCTTATTAAGATTGAGACATATAGCCATAGATTGCGAGTCAATTAAGTTTATGATCCTTCATATCTTTACTTTATGCGTACTCTTCTCGACTTTCCATTAGATAATAATACTAAAATACTTTTATGGGATTATCGATTGTTTTATTTAAAAAACTACAAAGAGTTTTTAATTTAAAATGGAATAGTTTGATAAGATTATCTTTAATTTCTGACCAGTAAGATTATCTTTAGAGTCTTTTATATAATGTTATTTATCATTTTCAATATTCAAGATAAATGGTTTGATAAATTTCTAATATTATTCTTAATTTTCTCATCGTTTCAAAAGATTCTTTCAATAGAATTTAAAATTTTCCTCATATAATTTTAACATCGGTGTATGATCATATTTTTCTACCGCAAACATATAGTAATAATTTAAAAATATATCCAATATAATATCTTATTATTTTTTGATACACGTGTTTTGAACTAGAACAAACATTAAGGGTTTCGAGATCTAAGTGGTTGCTGATAAAAATAGTCATATAATGTAATTTAATATTAAAGAGTGAGAAGAAAAGATAATCTCAAATATAAATAAATAATTACGTATTAAAATAGTCACTAATTTCTCGTTTTGGAATATTATTATAAATTTTTTGATTATTTCAAAGTTCAAACTTGAGAGATAAATATTTTCTCCATTGATGTGGTTGTATTTTGTGAAACTTTTAACCTAAAATCAAAATGCATGCATGTGGTCCCAAATCCTTAGAGCAATACATGGATAGTCACCATCATGGAAAATTGTGTGTAACTTCCTAAATTAGTAGCTAGTGGAAGAATTTGTTAAACTTGATGTCGTTGAAGGGTCCCTCTCAAGTAGTGTTATGATTATTGTTTTTGTAACTAAAATCTTGAAATCTTTATCATCATTAAATTTTTTCATTACTTTTTTTCTTCTACTACAGAAAGAATGGTCCCTATGTTTACAGTGATGCTTTTGAAGTCATTTGGTTGATCTTATATCTCTATTTATTAATTAGTTACTATATTGTTTCACTTTCTGAGTTTTTATATGATATATATGTATATATATATAAGGGTCAACATGTACAAACTAAAGTTTAAATTGACATATAATATGCTACAATGGATTGGTAAAAATTGGAACAGGTAAAGTTAAATCGCATTTCTTGTTTTCGGGTTATTATTAAATCAACCTAACAGCCGTCCAAATTTGATAATATCGATAAATGTGTCGATATAATTCGCATAAAATGAGATGTGGCCCACATAGAAAAAGTAGTAACAAACAGAAGGATGTATTATCTCTTCCGAGACTTAAAATATCTAATCTATCGCTCAGTAATTATGTCGGGTAATACGTTAAAGTATTCATTTAATTGAAATTTCTTTGATCTCCAATGTTTCATATTTTAATACTTAGATATTAGAAATTAATACCATATATAAAAATTAAGGTAGTTGAGATATAACTTATTTTTTAAATTTTATTTATTAATTTTATATTTATAAATTTATAATTTATTCAGAAAATCTAATTGTACGAATTTAAAATATATTAAAAAATAGAAGGGTACATAAATTTGCCACCTTTTTGTGGAGTATAACACGATTTTTATAACTATGTAAAATTTATACATTTTAAATAATTAATACTTATTGATTTTAACATAACTAAAACAATTATGAAATTAATAAGTTTGAAAAAATTCAAAAAAATCACATATTGTGATTGTTTAGTTAGATTTTTCTTATATATTGAAAAATCAAAGTATATCACGAGTTGATATGATTATAAAAAATAAGATATAGCTCAATTCTTTTTTTTTTTCCATGTATATATATATATATATATAATGAAAAGAAGAGAAACAAATTTTAATAACATCTGTACAAATTTAAGGTGGTTTCTAAATGAATAATGCTTTATTGGTCAATTTTATTTCCGAACTTTGATTTGCGACCAATGTAAT
Organism: Centella asiatica; assembly: GCA_014636745.2. NCBI lineage: Eukaryota > Viridiplantae > Streptophyta > Magnoliopsida > Apiales > Apiaceae > Centella > Centella asiatica. Next base: position 2,745,932 of record CM025781.1, on the reverse strand, counting down.
GAGTTCTTATGAATAAGATACAAATAAGATTAAGTATTCATTTTATTTCTCCCTCAATCCTGCACATTCCGTAGTCAATAGGAAATTTTTGACCAATAATTCTTTATGATATAACAAAACTTTTTCTTTATTTGCAACGACAACATTTTGTCGGAAGAGATAACACAAATACTGATGATTACCAAATTCAAGTGGTGTGTGACAAATGGGCATGGTTGGGAAAGAGTAGAAATTGGATATGACCACATTGGTTGGACTCTGTCCTCTTTGTTTACAGTTTTGCTCATGAAGTTTCAATAGAAAAAGGTTATAAATAATTCTCTCAATATCTTTTTTTTTTTTTTGTTATAAAATATTTAGATGAGTGTAGCTTCCTCCAATTTAGGGTTAGGGTACAGTTTATAGTTAAGACTTATAGCGATATTTAAAAGTTACCAACAAAGAAGGAACGCTAACAAAACTCGAAATTTCAATTTAATAAGAGTGTTTACTGAGTCTTATCAGTTGAATCAATTTTCGTTGGTTACTCCTAATTTTAATTTCTTCTGACACTAAGAAATGATGCGTTGAATTTGATTGTTTTTGCTGACTTTTCAATTAAATAAATGAAATTCTTGTATGAATTTGGTCAAATTTCACTGCAATGTTAATATTTATTTTACTTAACAAGCCAAAAAGGAAAATATATAGACTTTTGACACTTATTCAACAGAAATACTATTACGTATATGTAAAGAAATAGATACACTATTAATCCGAGATACATTTCATTTATTTATTTTTAAATCAGATTAATCAATTTTGAGCTTTCAGTATATGACAACTCACGCCCGTTCTTTTCAGTTTGTACATTCTAGTGACCCATCGTAATCAATTGGTCATTCATATGTAAAAGCCCAAATCTAGAATGCGAAAACGTGGAATTGGGCCGATTGGCCAAGAAATGTAAAAGAGGGGGTAGGGGTGGGGGTGGTGGGGTGGGGGTAGGGGAGTTGAGGAATAAAGAAAGATACTAGAATTCTACACATTATTTTCAAAAAAGAGAGTTAAAGAGAAAATCATCATTCTCTTCTCTTCAAATTTTCAACAAATAAATTTAAAGAATAAACATGTTTGTTTAGTTATGCTTGAGCTCAAGCTATCTTTGATGTTTGAACACATTGTCTTATTTCTACTATACCATGTTTAAGTTTATTCTTCGACGTAATTAATTTCTTCATTTTATTTTGTTTAAATAATTCAATGCTGAAGCAATTACTTGGTATGTAAATTAAGAACATGTATTTCTTATGTTAAATTATTAATGAATTTTAAAAGGCTAATATTCACATTGTTATTCTCATGTCCGACAAGTAGGAGAGAAATGCATTATGTAGATAACCTTAAATTAAAATACAATAGCGATATATCTCATCAAATAAATAATCTCTAAATAAATGAACATTAAATTCAACAATCACTTATTTAAATTTCATATAGGTTCTATTTTCTTTTATTTACTTAATTCGTCCTTTGTTACTTGTACCAATTTATAATAAAAGAAACACTTTATGTTGATAATTGCCGATATAAATAGCAAAATCATCACTTAGCGTATTGTCTCAAATAAAAAACTGTCATCACTCATATATGTGTTCAAATCTTCTCCAACCGCCTTTAGTTGTAAATTGTAATTTCTTAAATGTATTTGGAAAAAAAAAACAATTACAATATCATGTAAAAAGTTGCTTGTGAAATGTTGAAACATCTTTAATTTTTCCGACTTTCGGTTCGTTAAAGCCCTTCGTCTTGGCGTTTTTGTAAAAATTAGAAATCAACTTATGAGGAGAGGGAATATGGCATTGGCAAAGGTTCGACTTTTGTACAGCCGTCCAGGCATCCACCATGAAGAATAATAATGTCTTTAATTGTTCCTTTTAGGTGTCATTTCAAAGAATATATCCTTCTAAATAGTCTTTAATTCGACTTGTTTTTAGTTTTTCTAATATAGAATTCAAATATTTAATTCGTCATAACAATAAATGTAGATTATGAATATTTTAAAAAATAATTATCCCCTTATTCACTGAACCTTTTACCTGATGATTGTCAAAAGATAAAAATAAGAATAACATATACGTACTAAATTTCTTAAAAACCCATTCAACAAGTAAGTACGCAACAAACCGTTTTCATCGATTGTAGGCTAATTTTTTTAGTTTTTTTTAAATTTTAAATTATCTTTGTGCGTCATTGTTCGATACATACACTTTTCTTACTGAATACTCGTAAAAAATTCCCATTTTCAAGAATATTATTATTATTATTATTATCATTTATATCTTTTGCTATTATTAATACCATATCCTTTAAACTTATTTTCATAGGGAATGTACTCAATTATTTGGTATTTTGAAAATTTATATGTTTATGATTTTGTACAGTATATATCTAAAAAATCTTCAATAATTCATATTTAATTTAAACATTTGAATTATAGGATTGAGATATAGCGTTCTACATAAGAAAGTAATATTAAATATGAAGCATAAATGTATAATAAATGAAGTATCAATTCAAATAGAACGTAAACTTATACTCGAAATGCACAAAGAAATATGTTTATGAAACTAATTCACAATTCAATTAATATGTGACATGAATAAAATTGTTGACTTTTTCAATAAGGTACAAATGTATTCATTTATATTAATTTACAAATTATTTAGAGTTTATCCGTGTAAAATAGATTAATGAAAAATAAAAGATAGAGTAGAATATAGAATCACTGGGATGGGTCCACACACAAAAAAACCTTTATTGGGGAACGTGAGCGCCGATATTGAGCACAGCTGCATCACAATAATATAAACTTGTCCATATACGGAATACATGTTCTTCAAATTTTGGCTGTGCCGAAAAGACCTCAGAAGTGTGGCACAGCCTTCGTCTTCTTCTTGTCTCACTTGCTCACTCACATTGTTTCACTGTAACTAGAGAGAGAAAATAGAGAGAGAGAGAGAGAGAGAAGCGAGTGAGAAGAGAATGGAGAAAGCTCTGGTGAAAGTTGGGAGCATTAAATCTGCCGCCGGAAGCTTTTGGCTTTCTAAGAAAGCTAAGGAGGAGTTTTCCAATATCAGTCAAGATCTCTCTGTATGTTTTCTCTTTCTCTCTCTCTAAATTTGTCATCATTACTCATTAATTGTAAGTAATGTGGCTTAATCGACCATACCCACTTGAGAATTTTGTCCAAGTCGTGTGTTTCCCTTTGATTTCTTTGCTGACGGTGAGATCTGTTGATTTCCTAAAGAAGGAAAGTGAAAAATTTAAGTGGGGTTTTGAGATTTTGGTACATTCCCCATATATTTTGATGTTGTGTCCGATATAAAAGAGGTGGATTGACATCATTTTACAGCGAGATATATTTTATAACCAGACGATGTTTCTGTATCTATTTGTGTTTGTATATTTATTACTGTGATTTGTAGATTTGGTGCTGCAAGTTGGATTCATTGTTTGTTTATTGATGTATTCATTTAGGTTAACTTTTACTGAATATTCTGATTTTTCTTAGATGCAATAGCAGATTGAAAACGACTATTGGAAAAATTGGCAAATTTATCCAATTTTAGTGGTTCCTTCAGTATTCTCTTGCTGTGCCAGCTGTTCAAGAATAGTTATTGAAGTAAATGAGAAAGCGATGGACATAACCATATCTGTTTCTTTTCGAATGTAGATGTAATAATGTAATATATATCCTGAGAATTAAAATCTGGTCTCGTATTTTCTTAGGTGTAATTTATTAGGCATTCGACTCTAAACTTTCCATATGCCATACTTTGCTACAACTGAAGGAAAAGTTAATTTGAGAACTAGTAACAGATTTATTTGGCATCTCTCCTCTGTGACACATCTTTTATTTATTTTTTCATTTTATCTTTTTGAAACCATAATATTTTTTTCTTGAATGTAAATTTTTTTTTGTTTGTTAGGTCTCTAACTCAAGATAATTACTGAATCTTGTCTCGTATATTTATTTTTTGATAAGTATATAGGAAATATATCACGACAGGTCAATATTACATAGGCATGTCAACGGGTCGGGTATGGGACGGGGAGCTTTGCTCAAACTACCCACTAAAATTACATAGTCCCCCAAACCGCCCCGTTCCGTTAATACTTCTACCAAACCCGCTCCGCCTCCACCCTTTTACCCAATTTTTTTAAATTTAATTAATTTATTTTTTTCCTTTGTTTTTTTATATTATTCTCTTATAAAATCTCCTAAAATTATTATAAAATATGTTTTATATATAAACGGTTCAGAGTCGGAATTAAATGGGGTGAGATGGTAAATCTCATACTCTACCCTAACTCTATAGGGTTCAAATAATCGGGTCCTACTTGGAATTGGGCATAGTATTGACGGTTCAGGTAAAATTATCATCCCTAATATTACATATTCACATATTTACAAAAAATTTCCCTGAAATTCACATAATGGTAGGTTGCCTCAGTAGTCCAAAGTTCCGAACTTTTGAACGACCAATATATTTTAGTAGTTCTCTCTTAACCAAAATACTAATCTGAAGTGAAAAGTTTTGAATTCTAGGCCTGTCAATGTGTTTAGAGGTTTTCTCTTATTTTCTCTTGTTGTGCATATTGTTGTACCTTATGTTTCTCTTCAAGCACCTTCTCATAAGTTGAGATCTCAATTAATCTGGGCACAAACTGATACCACTAAAACAAGTTGATAACTATGGCAGAATATAATTAGTCCCACCAACCGATGTACATATACCAAGATGCCTACACTGATGGCCTCATAACTGTGCCCATATTATTGTTGAATGCATTACATGTTATCTATCCCCGGAAAGAATCATTTCTTGATGATTATTACCTGACAAAAGTTTGCTTTTTCCGTACTGAAAGGTTTCTTATTTATTGTAGACACTCTCAAGTACTGTTGAGGAGAAGGCAAAATGGGTCTTTAACAAGCTTAAAGGTATGAAACCCGTAGTACGTACATACCTTAAATCTCTGAATTCATCATGCGTTCACCCCAGCAGATGGTTTACCATATCTTGCTTAACTCTTCCAGGAAAGCCACTCAAAACCTTGCCAGATCTCCTTCGAGAGTTTAACTTACCACCAGGCATTTTCCCGCAGAACATAACATGCTATGAGTTTGATGATTTGAAGTTCAAGCTAATTGTACACTTGCCCTCTGCCTGCGAGATTACCTTTAAGGACTCCTCTGTGATAAGGTACGACACACGGGTCAAATGCGTTATGACAAGAGGTAAGCTGACAGGCATAGAAGGAATGAAGACAAAGGTGTTGGTTTGGGTAAAGGTTACAAGTGTGTCAGTGGAGGGCTACAAGTCTGATAAGGTCTGGTTCACAGCTGGTGTGAAGAAATCAAGGCCTAGGGATGCTTACGATGTGCCGCGCGATGCTATTAGAGTTAAAGAATTTTAAGATTACAACAATTTATATAGTTCAGATTGAAGGAGTCTGGCCAAAAATAAGTTGTCATAAATGAACCCTGTTTGTCTTCTCCTCATTTCTTTTGAAAGAAGCTGGTAGGCTAACTTCTTGATATATACAGCCCCCCTCAGTAATGCTTCAGGTTCATCAGTTCATGCTTAAATTTTTTATTTGAGATATTAGATTTTTATGGTTCTCCCACTTCAAAGGTTGATGGATTTGGTTTATAAAAACAGATAAATGTGTAGCTTGGCGATTTGGCTCTCCCCCAGAACTTGCTACAGAAAGACATTTTATTCTTATTTTTGTAAAGATGTTATGGAACATAAATTATGTCGACCAATTTATAGGATTCACTGGTCAAATTATTACGGAGATAATTAATTATTTTATTTGTTATGAGGTAGCCCTCAAATTAAAATTGCATCATCTTAAGAGTTGCAAAAAGATTACATTTAAGTTTTAAACTCAAAACTGAGTTTTGATTCTCTCTTTAAACCGAAGGTTAGCTTTCAAGGACTCCTCATTGATAAGGTACGACACGCGGGTAAGGTGGAGGTTGGGGGTCCGTTTGGTACAACTTTTATAAAAAGATAAGGTGGAGGTCGGAGAAATAGCGAGGGTGGAGGTTGGAGAAATAGGGAGGTTAACTTGTAAGTTGAGGTGAAATAAGAATAATTCTTTTTAATTTTTTTTTCAACTTACCAAATGATGGGTTTGAGTTGATATATACAATACTTTTAAATACAATTTTGTTAATTCAACTCTAAGTTTGGTTGAGAAAACAACGGTGTCAAACGGACCCACAGAGTATTTAGCAATGAATGGCAGATTATTACTGAAATTTTCTTTAAACAGCTGTGATAACAGAACAATCTACAAACCTTGAAAAATAAAATAATACTAGTAAATCATAAACAAACAACCTGCTCATGGCACAATCTTGGTTTAATAGCCGTCAGAAACATCACTTGATATTTAAGTATGTAAAAGAAACAATGGTTAGATTCAATAAAGATGTTTTTTTTTCCTGTCCAACAAAAAGTATAGCAAATTCTAATATCCTATTTATCTGAGGTCCAGGAAATAAATCCTGCAAACAGAACATTCCTCTATTTATGAGAGGCCATATCATGAATAACAAATGCGGCTGTTATGCATTTGCTCGCTATACGATCGAATTTCCAAGTTACAGACAAACTAGTAGCTGAAAAACAAAATTCTTCTATACCGCGTTTCAGAACGGAGCTGCAGTTGATTCCCGGACAATCTCATATATTCCTATAACATTCTCGATACTCAGCAACAATATGATGCACCATTCCAGCAGATCAGACTTCCGGTTTTGCAGAACTTCTTGAAGAAAGTGAATGTTGTGCTGTGCAAAACAATACTTTAGTCCAATGATTTTAACAAAGATCATCAATTTAGTACAGCTCATATATTGCTAAATCTAGCAAATAAGTAACCTGACATGCACAAATAAAACTGCGAGCGTCCCCTTTATCAGTTACCATGCAATTACCAATTTTTCCAGGTTTAGTTGATAGCAAATGCTAACAAGTGCCTACAGTTTATTATGCTTTAATTGATTTGTATCGTTGTATTGTGAATAACTGAAGGGACACAAATACCTCGACAAATTTCAATTTGAAATCTAGGTTTCCAAAGCGTTGTGTGACCTCATATTCCTCCCGCAAGTACTCATATATTTGAGCATATTTTGCTTCCCTCCATGCAATCTCTGATCTGAAAGAGGTTTTACACATTACACCTAAGGTGGCAAGATTAGTACTTAAGGCCTAATTACAGCAGAAAAAGTCAAGTAATATGAAGGACCAAAGTGAAAATGGAGCAACAATATGGCTCATCGATATTAAAAATGCGGGCTCTTATAGCTCGGCTCATCATTCGACCAAATAACATCTAAGAGAGTTGAATAGAAGGCAAGCATTTCCATTCATACAAGTATTACCTGTCAAAAATACCAACTCTAAGAATCACATCGGCAAGGTTTGAGTTGGCCTTTCCAACAAGTTGGAAAAGCTTCTTCCTGTTCATGGTAAAAGTGCCAGTCTTCTCCATCCCACGATTAATGTTAGCGAATTCTTCGACCATACCATCAACCTGTGATATGAGACAAAAAAAGGAGAGACGGAAAGAGGAAATATTCCCCATACAATTAGTTTCTCTAAAAACTAACTGAATGTCTAAATAGATGCCAAATATATATTGACGCCCTAATAATGTCAGTGGAAATATGAAGAATTCTGTATGCCATTCAGTTCAAACTGGTGAAACCAAAAGTTATTATACACCCTACCCCTTTTATCACATACATAGCTAATAGAAATTAGTAAACTACTATACCTTGATCTCTAGAAATAATTACCTGCAAAACAAAATAATCCAATGCAATACTTTGTCCAAGCACACTACCAATAACGCGTATACTATCAATGTCCAGATTTTTTAGAACAATGTAGTCTGCACCTCCCTGCATGTCCTTAGCTAATTGTGGCTTCTCTTTGACAGCATAATCTGTTAATAATAGGACAAAAGATAAGAAATGGTATAACTTTCCAGGTCTCTACCTCCCTATTTTTACTTTTGTGTGTGTCTATTGGGATATATAAAACTGACCATCTTTCCTCATTTCTTGAAGTAATCCAGAAGCATGTCTTCTGACAATCTCAAGGTAGGACTCAATTTCATGATCCTCAACGTTAAACAAGACAGCAGCACCATATTGGTAGACAACCATATAACGGCAACTCACATATTCTCCTACTGCAGTTCCCTATATTCAACATCAAGTCATGAAAATGACTGGAAGGAGTGAACATAAATTTTTTAGAGAAAATACAAGACTTAAGATGTATGATAAAAGATGATATAACATTCTGTTCCTTACCATAGAATCAGGTGCAGAACCGCAAAATCTGAACGCAATAGAGTTTGATGAGCGGGAGCTAGGAGGAAGAGCATATCTTAAATTTTCGGTTTGCATGCTCTTCAAATCAATACTGCCAAAATTATGAATCTGAGAAAGCCAACCATAGAGGAGAAATACCAAAAAGGAAATGTGAGAGTGAGGGAGTGAGTCCCATACTGTAACATGCTGAAATATGTAGAGATACTGACTCAAGTAAATACATAATATATGAACAATTTTCCGAAACAAATGAGGAAATCCTCACCTCTGGAAAAGCAAAAAATTAGTGATTAAGATGTTGATATATCTGTGTGCCCCCCTAACTGGTATAATATAAACAAAAATTTGTTATTTCGGAATGGTCATTTTTCATCATATGATAATTAATTTGGCAAGAAACTTACACAGGGTTACTTCAGAATTCATAACTCAATACTAGAATCTTCAGCTCCTTGAAAGACTGATTTCAATGACAAATGCTGATATTGAACATCAGCAGGAAATAGGAAATTTAAAGCAGATTCTGCTGTCCTAGGAGAGTACATTAGGTAGTCAATAATTACCAACAAATTATGGATCTTATACACCTAAACAGGTGATGCATCACCTCATTCATATCACTAGAATGCTCTTGCCCTAACAAACTTTAGCTAGCTTGCCCTTGGAATTGATTTTGTCAAAACAATCACCTAAAACTAGTGGACCATACTCCACATTCTAGAGACTAGAATACAAATTGCTCCCCAAAAGAATTGCATATAGAATTGGAAAGGACAAAAAACCAACTTTTAGTTATACATTATTCTATAATAGTTTCCAACTGAAGAAAACCCATTAGGTTGGACTTAAAGGGTTATGACCAGCATAGTGAGATAAGTTTGATCAAATATAGCTACTATATTGTGAAAATTAACTGCAGCACATATACTGACCTGAGATCCCGAAATTTACCAAGGTAGGCAACTAGCAGAAACCCAATACCAGATAATGAATTCATAAAGAAGTGGACTAACCCCCTTCATCCAGAACCTACCTCCTAATTCCAACATTAAAAATCTCTACATTATTATCGATTTAGCCTAAGTGAAAGGAAAAAATCCCAAATTCTCATACTTACGCAGCTACTACTATTAGACTAAATTTTGAGCATAAACTTATGGTTGTTACATCCCCCATTACTTCTCACCTGAACTTGATTAACACAACCCCACCATTATACATAAGCTGAGCAAGAGTTCTTCTTGAGCATTCACCGTTCTCAAGTAGCAAGATACGAGCAAACCAAAATTAAACTCCATATAGCACACAGATATTTCATATACTAGAAGCAAGAAAACACAAAACCCACATGCCAAAACCAAAACTAAACATCAAATTACAAAAATTTAAACTCATTCTATCTGAATCTTGATGGAACACAAGGTAAAGGGAAGAAAACCTGGTAGAGAGAAAAAAAGCTCGAACAGGAATCTTTCCAAAATCTTCATCTTCCTTGGGCTCCAAAACATAGTTCTGATCAAAATTATCCTCATATTCATTATTACCATATACAGTGCTAGGCCAAGGGACGGCAGAAAATGACCTGAAACTGAAAAATTGGTATCTGGGTACTGTAACAGGCGAAATAGAGGGAGGTTTTATAATTGGATGATGACAAAGAATTGAGGGGTTTGTTGATTTAGAGATTCTGGCGATGCCCGAAATGATTAGGGAAGCTTTCCATCTCCCCATTCACAAACGAAAAGGACGTCTTCTTCTGAAACTTTCTCCTTTCTGATTCAGTTTCAATGAGCTACAGTTATGGTCGTATGGAAAGACGGCTACAGAACCGTAATGGTATTTTGACTATTTTCTTCCTTTTTTTTATTATTCGGTATTTACAATTTTTATTTCATTTTTACATATCATTTATTTTGTTTTAATTTTTAGGGCATCATTGTTGCTAAATACTCCCTCTGGTTCAAAATAATATTCGCTTTGATTTTTTGCAAGTAATTTTAAATAATATTTTTTATATGTTAAATATTTCTTTTAATTTTAAAAAAATTAATGATAAAAAATATTTGATATAAGAATTAATATAAATTTTTTTTTTGCTAAAATAAAATATTTAACATATAAAAGACATTACATAAACTTACGTACAAAAAGTCAAAATAACTGTTATTTTGAACTGGAGTGAGTAGTGCGGAATATAAATATAATTTTGGTCAAACGGATTATAAAAATTCGGATCTTACATGTATTTTGACCTAATAACCAAAGGCTATATTCCCCCC
>CM025781.1:2669961-2735146 GCA_014636745.2 Centella asiatica | reverse complement strand
CAAACCACGCACTTACCACCCCCCCCCCCCCCCCCCCCATAATTGAATTTTCTGTATTATGCTTACAGAAATGAGCCAAAGTAGTAAGGTTGACAAATCTTGAGAAAAATTTCTATGTACAAAAAAGTTTCATAGATACATAATGAGGTAAAACAAATCAAATAAAATTAACATGTATAGTAAATATTGTGAAATCCTAAAACAAAAAAAATCATCGAATCAACCTTGCTACTTTTTACTCAAGGAACTTAATATGAATAAACATTCATTGTCCCTTCTTCAGATCTCAATGCACTTCCTTCGTGATCCTCCTTTTCTTTTACTCACTTGTAGGGACTTTTCATGACTAAAAAACACCTTCCACGAATCATATTGGGTAGAGAATTTTTGCATTGCCAAAATTAATTAATCTTCTTCCAATCACAACAAGTGATAGTGCTGATGATTTAAACTTCATATGAAACAAGAAACATAAAACATGTTTAAAACAATTAAATTATTCAGCATCTGTAGTTGGTGCTTTATTGATTCAAAAATGTACTAAACACTCAGCATTTACAATTATACAAGATGAAGCACATTTCTAAAATTCCCCAGCTCAGCATTCTCGGCTGATATCAGCAATAACAGCCATTTTTAGTCACTTTAGTTTGGGGCAGTTAGGCATAATGTGGCCAAGTCCCCATAGTAATCGCATTCCCCATTAGTAGTCGCATCCCCAGCAAGCTCGGCCAACATGGGTGGAACCCTTTGCCCTGCTTCAAGTCAAGGAGCATGGTAGTCGTCGTCTCAGCCTGCAGCAGCAGGTTATTGTTTATAAAAGTTGTAGCCAGTCCAGTCCTCCCACGTCGCCCAGTTCTTCCAATCCTTTGAACATAACTCTGTATGTCCGCAGGGAGGCTGTAATTTATAATGTGCTGAACATCAGAGAAGTCCAACCCTTTCGCAATAACATTGGTGGTGACTAGAACATACTTTGCAGCCTGATCTAAACGAAGAAATGGCAACATCCCTCTCATCTTGGTTTAGCCCCGCGTGGATGGCCACTGCATCAAACTTGTCCGCGGAGAAGATTAACATGTACATAATCTACATCGGCCTTATTCGCGCAGAAGATGTGAACAGGAGGGGCAGTCTTTTTAAGGAATTTAAAAAGGGACTCAATTTTGTCATCTGGGCTATTGCTAGTAAGAAATTCAAACTCTTGGGTGACATTGAGGCTGGCTGCACCGGGTCGTCCCACAATGACAGACACTGGTTTAACCAATGAACTGCGTGCAAAGTTAACGAGATTGGAGGGCATGGTGGCCGAGAACAGAAGCGTCTGTCTCTGAGTTTTGAAATGATCAACAATTGCCTTGACATCTTCTTCGAAACCCATGTCGAACAACTTGTCTGCTTCATCCAATGTAAAATTCCTGCAGTTGTCCAAGTTGATGTTTTTCCGAGTTAGAACATCTTTCAACCTTCCGGGTGTGGCAACAACAATGTGTACCCCTCTGTTCTTTACCGTTTGCAGCAGATCGAACGGGGCGCCACCAATACAGAGTAAGGCCGTCAGATGATGGTGGTGGTGGTGGTGAGAAATTGCTGAATGACTTGAAAGGTCTGATTTGCAAGTTCCCTAGAAGGGCAGAGGACCAAGCAAAAAGGGCCTTCATCAGGGGCAATAGGTAGAATGAGGTCCTCCCGCAATTCCACCATAAGCAAGGGCAACACAAAAGCCAAAGTCTTGCCGGAGCCGGTGGAGGAAATGCCGATCATATCCCCGCCGGAGAGGATAACAGGAAGGGCTTGGGCTTGAATAGGACTGGGTTTTGAAATCCCCTTGGCTCGCAAAATCTGTAAGATGGGTTGAGGAAATCTCATATCCTCAAAGCTGTTAATAATTGGTGGGGGAATGTTGATATGGTCGTCGCCGGCCACCGTTATATGGTTGCTTCTACGAACCAAATCGGCAAGTGTTTTGGAAATCTTGGTCTTTGGTTTCCATCCGGTTGGAATAGTTTCAGTGTATGTGATTCCTTTGGCAGCTTCGGCTACTGAAATTAGAGTCGCCATCAACCTCGTACTCGAGTAGTACTAAATTTCGGTACGATCGACCAAACAAAAATACGAGGACAGGACGGAATAAATTACTGTGAACTTTGTATCATTGTGTGGACTACATATATGGGGCGGGTCCTGCACTTTGCCAATTTTAGATTACAACTCGATTTGAATGTTAAAGGGCACGGACACGAGGGCGCGGAGACGAAACAAGTCAAACTATTGGTTCATGATTCAACGGAGCTCAACTGAATAATTATTTTTATAAGAAAAATATTATATAAATCATAAGTATTTTTATAAATTCATCAAATATAAATCTTAAATTTTTAATAATCAAAATAAGTTTATCAAATATTCTAAAAATTCATTAAATCGGTTCACAAAAAAACAAAAGAGATAATTTTAAAGAACAAAGGAGAAAATTCAGTTTTAACCGATTTACTGATTGGACCGATTTTTTTCGATTTTATCTTGAATCGTTAATTTTAATCAAACCGACCAGACTTATAACCAATTCACAGTTAAACCTGTAGAACCAGACAGTCTTGTCTGATTTTAATAACATTGCTTGATTTCATTAGTTCCATTGGGATTTGGATTCTAATTCTAATTCCCTTGACTTTAATCAATGATTACCAAGGATGTTTTTTTTATCTAACTGAATTAGGTAAAATTATTGGACTATATTAAAATAAACTATTTTTATGATTGTTATTTTATTTTATGTTATTACTTGGGATTAAATGAAATAGTACACAAAAAGTCAATCTTAAAATCATGATTAATTAAATTCACGCATTCCCCTACCTTTATTTAATCTCTCATATGAAAAATTATTTGTTAAAGAAAATTAACAGTTCAATCAAACTCTTACAAAACAAACACCATATTAATTTTTTAAAAAAACTAATTAATTCAATCTCACAGATAAATTTAGAAACAAACACACCCTACCTATTACAACATTAAATTTAATAGGTGTTATTATTATTGTCTTTATATGATTTGTACAAAAAAGAAGGATCTCAAATTTCTACCAGAAATAATACTGGGTTACTACTAAAATTTGAAAATATAAAAAATATTATGAAAAATAATTTTGACTTTTCTTCAAAATATGAAAACAACTACGTAGTATTTTAAAAAAAGCCAAACGTTAAAACAAACAGGGGGGGCACTTTAGTCTCCTGACGACGTCGTCGGAATATTAGTAAAGTAATTGCCCTATGGCCTAGCCTGCTGAATTCTGCCCTGCACAAAGCCAGCTAAAGAGCAACTTGCTGAAACCCTAGAGAGAGAAATGACGATTTCTGGAGATTTAAGAGTATCTGCAACATTAGGCTCTTACCCCTCGACCCCAATTCGAAGCTTTTTGACTCCTTCAAAGGTAGTATTTCATGTTCTCTAATTTCTATAATTAAGTTCAGTTTTATATCATGTTACTCCGCTATTTTAAGAAAATTGATTTCGGTGCCTTTGTCGTTGTGTAATGTGTTGCGTGCCTTATTCAGTATTAATTACAGTAGTTAATTTCTTATGAGTTTTCACTGTGTTTACCGATTCTGGGGTTTTCTTCAAATTCTGCATTTTCACCCAACTGGCAGCGGTTGGTGAAAAGGGTGAGCTTTTTGTAATATTTGTGATGGTCCAAGATTAATTTGGCACTTGTACATCTAATTAACAAGGGTATTTATGTGGTTGAGATTTTATATGGTGGTGTATCTTCAAACTTCAAAGTGGGTGTATAACATATCATGAATTGATAAAAGAACATGTTAATGTGGTCTTGATTAGGTAACTTTCATTAGTTTGCAGTTCTTATATCCATGTAAAACTAAGCATTCATCATCAAAAGAACAATATCAAATAATGTTGTATCTCCACCACTCATCATTGTTATGATTCTAAATGATTTTTCTGAGTTAAGAAGTTCTAGCATTATCTTACAAATTGTCGGCCTATTTCTAAGTCATAATGATCAGAAAGTAGACCTACAAAGTTGCTTTGCATAGAAAATGTTAGAGCCTTAATTATATGTGTTAATGCAATTACACGTATATCACATGGTATGTTTCTCAAAGCAAATTATGATGCACTTTAGGTAGAGTTCGGTGGTTTCCTAGATGGAGGATTGAGTGCTTCAGAGGTCACAGCCAAGTGTTCTCATTTCTCAGTCAAAGGCCATATAATCCGCTGCCATTCTAGGCGTCCTGGTTCTGCTAGTGAGAACAAGTTGTCCTCAAGTTCTATGAACCAAGAAACTGAGAGCTTCCTCCTTAATGCTATAAACATGAGTTTCTTTGAGCGCTTAAACTTGGCTTGGAAGATAATGTTCCCATCATCCTCATCAGTAAGGAATTCTAATGCAAACATTGCTAAACAAAGGTTAAAGATGATTCTCTTTTCCGATCGATGTGCGGTTAGTGATGAAGCAAAGCAGAAGATAGTGAGCAATATAGTTAATGCTCTGTCAAACTTTGTGGAGATAGAGTCACAAGACAAAGTTCAGCTAAGCGTCTCTACTGATGCAGCACTTGGAACGGTGTACTCAGTAATAGTGCCTGTCCGACGGGTGAGACCAGAATATCAAGCCGAAGATGAAATAGGAACAATCACAAACATAGAGTACAAAGATAATGGTGAAAATTCCGGCGCTGTTGATGTAAAGTTTGATTTCTTTGTAGGAGATGAACGATATAATGATTTCAGCATGTGAAAGTTACGATATGGGCCTTAAGGGAACAGATTCTGCAGAGAGATTTCTATCTGGCAGTAATGGCTGGTACCCGTCTGATGTTTTCAAGTTCACCCCTCTAGACTGAATCTTCAACTTTGTAAATAAGTTTTTCCCTTTTTTTACTCCTTTCTTTCTTATACAATCTACCTGTATATTTGAAATTTGTAATACTTGAACACTATCCTCTTGACGGATGATGCAGATGGTCAGTGCACTCTTTTCTCGGGTTTCCGTTTACCTGTAATTCTGAGTGTTGATGTTCATGGTGTGATATACGGAGTATCAATCTTTGGTTCATATTAATTGAAGAGCTCGGTTACATGAATATTCATTTCAAACTTGTAGATGAGGCAAATTAGTCAAACTAACATTATTTTCGAGTTAATACAATGTACAATATATCAGCTAACCCCTCTTCCAAATCAGCAGTCTTCACGAGTTTATAAGACATTGTCCAACATTATTGTCTAGTTAAAACGTCAGCTTCATAATTTAATCACTTGTAGAATCCTTGAGTTCTGGATTGATTTCAAATTTAACGTGTTAGTATGATTTTTTTGTACGTAGTTTTAAGTATATTTTTATTCATGTTAAATATTTTATTTTATTTTTAAAAAATTGAAAATTGAAAACATTTTAAATGAGTATTATTATGATTAAAAAATTTATATTAAATAGAATATTTAAAACATAAAAACATACTTAAAACTGCGTACCAAAAAATCAAACGATATGTGATTATGAATGGAGAGAGTAAGGGGGCGTTAATTTAACAACATTGTAAAGAAAAACCCTAAAAAACTTATATTTAATATTAGAATACGAATCTTAAAATTCCAAAATATATTAAACTGACTCAACCTGAAATATAGATAAAATTTTGAATGAAGTGAAGTTGGACCTAGCACTCAAATTCAGTTTAATTTGCTAACAAATTTATGACCACATGTACAAATTTCTCAGCACCACCATATAAAAATGATCAACAAACTAGATATACATTACACATTATCTTTAGAACCCAAAGAAATGCTACTACAAAGTTCTCCATTCTGAACAGTAGAGAGTAAGTCTACACTTGAAGACCTAAAACTATATATAGTGAGTTATATGACTATAAACACCCATTGTGTAGCTGAAGATTTGAGAGAATTCAGAGCTGGTCCTCATTTCGAGATGAATGCAACCACGAGATGTAATCGGGCCCTTGATTTAAAACAGGATCTGCTTCACAAGGTGGTGAGAGTATCCTCTTCCGTGTAAGAGTTTCTATTGTTGGTAACTTCCTTTTCCGACCACCCCTTGGCCGTAAACGGAACTGTTCATCAGCCTCCAAAAAATCACCCTGAACAGCAAAAATTCGTAAATGTCTGAACATTTTTCAGCCACCTAAATGCTCAACACCCAGAAATTTGTGCACAACAGCAGGAAATATATTGGTAGTTAGAGAAACTTTAACTTACATGAGTATAAAGATGGGATCCAGATTTCTCATGGTTATCCCTAACATGCTTAAACGAAAATCTCATGCCACACCCAAGAATACTGCATGCAAAAGGTTTTAGCTCCAAGTGCACAGCTTTCACGTGCTGACGTAGATTTGATCTCTGCAGAAAGAGATTATAATTTGAAATTATACATTAGTGACTGACTTACATAGAACCCTCGATGGGAGCAACAAAAGAAAAACCCATTCTTCACTTCCTTCGACTGCTTTAAATCAAAACGTGTTGTACTTCATGCAGTTTAGTGCTGTGAAAGTTTTGCTAAGGAAGAAAGGAAATAAAAAAAAACCCATCATATTATGTAATGTGAGCCATGAATACCCTTAACAGATTAAAGAGAACACATAAGTAGCATTGACTTACAGTTGAGAATGTGCGGCGACATCCCTTGAAGCTGCATTTTATCCTCTCAGATGTTAGCTTTCCTTTATGTCTGTCAAGGTGCCGCTTAAAATTCTTCTTTATCTGTTTTGATCCACATATACCACAGGTGACATGCTTGTGGCAAGACCGTATGTGAGCTCTGAGGCATTGCTCATTTGTAAAACATTTCATGCAGCCAGGTTCTGAACAGTATACTTCCACTATATCCAACTTAACTGCAAGCAAATAGGATCCATAAGGGTATAACAAATTTGTCACACAAACCATTACAAAGAAGTTCACACATATATTCAAATTTTTTCCTTTCTGAAACTATATAAGAATTTTAGGCTCATCAAAAAATACACTACATGTAAATTTGCAATGAATTAAAAAGATTGGTATAAAAAAAAAGAATTAAAAAGATAAGGACAAAGCATTACCGTGAGAATCTTCATGCTTTCGCAATTTTGAAGCATATTTGAAAACTTTCCCACACCCATTTTCTGGACAGACATATTGCTTCTGTGTGGTAACACCACTTGAGTCTGAGCCATCATGAAATTCCATAACATGCCTCTTCATATTCCCTTGCAAAGAAAATTTTTTATTGCAGTTATTTACATGACACTCAAAAAGTTTCCCTTGGTGCTGGAGAAGGTGACGATTCAAGTGGTCCTTCCTTCGGTAGCTGGAGTGGCAACCATCTACAATACATGCAAATGGCCTCTGCAATATCAAGTGTTATATTTAACTATCAGAAAACACCGTCCTAGATACTTCAGTATAATTTTCATAAACAAGCGAAAAGATATTCAAACCTCAAAATGGATTACTGCGTGATAGAGGCTCGCTTGATGGAGCTTCTCAGGAGGTCCCCCTTCCTGATACTATTCCATTCAAGGAAGATGTCAACACCTCTTGCATTTTGGAGTTCTCTTGCGGGATCCAATGCTTCACGCGATGACATTCATTTATTTCATTTATAGAGTCACTAAAAGTAACTTAAGATCCTGAAAGATTTCATACCCTTTACCAATGTGAATACTATTTAAAACAAAATAAGAATAATATAAAATCAGTCCAATCTTATGTCAGTCCTTCAATGATACAAAATTGTTACAGTGCACCACCATGCATAAGATAGTAGACTTGTAGAGGCTTGTTAGCATAAATTTTGTGACATAGTTATTACAAGTAACCCTACAAATATATAACACAGGTCCATACCATTTTCATAAATTATACTCCATAAAACATTATACTTTTCTATTATGTTTTAATGTGATTCATATTAATTAAGATATATCCATCATATTTTCAACAATCTAGAGTTTAGAAACACATCTAATAACACAAATTTTTGTCCAGTACACTTTTCTTGAGTAATATGACATTTAGTCATACATATTGGTATATATCAGTATTGATGGCTCAGAAAACTCCAACCTGTAAAACATTGTTTTCTTTAACCTTTTTGATGTCGTAGGAGTAGAAGTTAGTTTATTTTCAGATGATCGCATAAGCTAGATAACTAATCATAACGAATATGGTAGAAATTTAGTGCAGAAAATTGTTTGAAGTAAAACTAAAAACATCTACCACTGGATCTCAGACATATACAAACCCGGTCGAAACATTTACCTCAAGTGAATGGCTTTGCATATGCTGCTTCAAATGAGCAGGCTTTTGGAAACTCAGACCGCATTCTTCACAAGTATTCGTCTTTTTTCTCTCTTTTTCCTTGCCATTATCATCAGAACTTTTTGATTGGGCTTCATCCTGATTAACACAAAAACTATCGAGAATTAAACTAATATATATATATATATATGTATATATATATATATGTATATATATATATCTTTGCAACAAAACCCAATTCAGATTCAAGACTATACACCACGCACAGACAAACACAGAATGAGTCATATCCATACCCATAAAATAAACAAGAAAAAAGTTGGAGAGAAAATGGAAGAAATTTATACCTGGTGGCAGGATAAAATATGAGAGGAGATGAGGGACTTCTTTGACCGACAAATACCACAGTATTCACAGTAGTATCTCCTAATATCTCTGAAAATTGGCCCATCACCTCCTACCATTTCTTAGCTGATAAGGCCAATATGTAATAAGTGAATGTGTTTCCCAGCACAAAACGTAAAGAACAGGGAAAAACACACACACACACACACACTTGAGCTTGTACATCCGGTAATTTTCAAAATTCAAACTGTAAATATTAACAATTAATCGAGTTCTGGAAATAAATAAAATTAATTGCATAACTGCAACAATTACTCACCAATCGAGTGGAAATATGTTGAAAGTGTTGCCGCGGCTTCTTCTCGTCTGAGCGATTACCAGAAACCTAGGTATGTTAAAAGATACTCTTTTGTCAAACCCTGTATATATATACCGGTATAATCATTCTTATTCGACTTTTTATAATTTAAAATTCTTAATTTAATCAAAATCTGTCTTAAATTTCTTCTTCCTTTTTTTCACAACACGCGCGTGCGTGTGCAAATAAACTAGTATATACACTTGATACTGAGTACTGAGTAGTATTCATTTCTTATTCCCCTTACCTTTTTATTTTTAGAAATTGAACCCCGTAATTACTGTAATTGTTGCCGTGGCCCAATGATAACTGTCACATTTCTCGAATTTATGAAGGGAAAATATGCCCTAAATGACAGGTTATTATCATGTGAAAAGTATAAAAACAGTGCTCCGTATCCAAAAGGTTGTTTACTTTATTACAGTATAAGTAATTTAATTTATAAACAAACTTACTCTTTATAATTATTATAACACACCCAACACATTATAAATTATACAATAAAAATAAGGCGAAAAAAATTGGATAGAAAAATATATAATTAACAAAATGAATTGGGCATAATCTAGTAACTTGAATACATAGGTTTGTTTAATAAACAGGTATAACTTTTTCTCAACAATGTTATCACATTAAGGTTGAAATATTTTTTTCCACAACATGAGTTTGGGTATGGCAATAATGGATCATAGAGAAAATGATAAAATACATACATTCATATGAACTTTAACTTTGTTATAGTATTTCGCAGAGAAAGCACACAACTTTCTTCTATTGCACAAAGCTATATATATAGCAGCTTAGAGGGAAGGGCTACGACTAAGTACCATTTGCCCCTAGCCTATTTTCATTACATACAACTTATATGATGCTTTTTTATGCATAAACAAACATAACACTTAGATTTTCATACATGAGAAGGTTTTCATTTCTGATACAATCCATAAGATTTTATTGCAGATCTAAACTTGGGCTGTATGAATTGCTCTTGACCCCTGCTGGTAATATTCCCAATGTATGTCTGCATAGTCTGTCACCTTCTTATATAGCATTGGCCTCTCTTCACTTATCAAACCATTTTCAGGTCCAATCTCCTTCTTTGGCTCTGGTGTGTAGAACATTGCCACCGAAATCCTCTCCCTTTCTGAGTTTGCCAACACTCTATGCACCGGGCTTTTGAATATTCCATTAGTCATTATCTGCACTTGTAAGTTGGAACACAAGAAGAAATAAAAGTTAAATCACACTTGTAGAAGTAGTGAAAGTTCAAGTCTTTAAATCGTTCAATATTTTTGTCCGCGATTTATCTTCAGGTGCATAACAAAACTAATTAAGAATAATCCTCCACACAAATATTAAAGTCCAGGAGCTCGCTAAACGGTTATAGATGACAAATATGTGAGTTCACTTGTATTTCAGGTTTGTTATGCTGATGTTGTATTGGCACTACTTAAGTTCTAAACCTGTTTTTTCGAATTTAATATAGTTATGAGCTCCTCTATAAGCCCAATCTGTTATAGAGATGCCCATTTACAGTTTTTACCTCCATTTGATCAGCCATGAGGACTAAAAGAGCATCAGGGAGTTTAGGAACTGTGAACCAGTTCCCATCTTTGAGTACTTGAAGACCTTCGACATCTTGTAGGATAATGGTGTATCCTGATCCATCTGCATGAGGTTTCAGGCCAAGAACACGATCAGATGCCTGACAGCGACAATAGTAATTGAACCTTGCTTGCAGCGTTCCTCGCGCTCCAAATTGGTTAAGGAAGCAATTTTCTTCTAGATTCAATGATCTTGCCATGGCCTTTGAGATGAGCTCAGTTAATGATTTTGTCTTCTCAGTATATTCTTCTAAAACGCCTCTGTGTAACGTATTTGAATTTTGTTACAAAAAATAGGGTAATTGAGAAGAACTAAAAATGATGATTTTTAGCGGCTTTTCTTTTTCTTTGCGTACATATCCTTAACAGAATTACATTGACCTGATGGTGCTCACTCTACTAGAATTTTAGGGACTGCATATCTGGAACATCTTGTCACTTGACAAATTGGAAATTTCACCCAAAAAATTTTAAAAAAAGAAAAGTTTCTGGTTTGAATTCCCTTGTACCTGAAAGCTTTTGGATTGTCAGGCCAAAACTTCAGTTTTCTTGTATCTTCAGGAAATACATCAAGAAATAGGCGATCAGACCAATCGAGGGGCTGGCCTTCTGCGGGGACAGGATCTCCTCCATATCCTTCAAAATCTTTAACACCCTTAGAATATTTCTGTTTTTCTTCCATTGGAAGCTCAAAAAACTCTTTTGTAACTTGTCGAATTTTGTTAAGGAATGAACTTGGTACTCCATGACCAATTGCCTGGTACATAATCACAAAAGCCTCAGTACTATTTCCACTAGCATTTTTCCTTGATCCTTAGGAAAGTTCGGTTCCAAAAGCAATCACACAACCATCATGAAATAAATCAAAATTCTAAGATAGCTTGAAGTTAAAAGTTTTAGTACCTGAAAACAGCCCCAGGATGAGAGTGCAGACTTTAGTTTGTCTACTTCATTTTCTTGCTCAGTTGGTGTCAAAGATGACAACAGACCGACGTTTATGATGGGAACATCAGAACTGGCTGCTTGTTCTTGCGAGGTTTTAATATCACTATAAACGTATAGCATAGGTGGTTCCTCGCTGCTGAGAGCCAGTTCTTGGACGCGCTTTGAGAGGAGAATCTCAGCCTGGAGGGCTGGAGTTTCTGCCATGTTCGACTTGATTTAGCTACTTAGCAAGGTTGAGGATGGAGATCAGGAGGATACAGTGGACATGTTTATCTCTTCATGTACTGACAAAGTGAGAATTAAAGGAGGAAGTCAAGTATGTGATTGGAACTCTTTTCGAATTTTCTTATCATATTGTCTTACTGATGACCATGGTCCAAATGATGTAACAGGTTTGAATCTGTTTCACTAATACTATAAAAAAATCTCATGCTTGTGTTACTAATGGTTTTATCATCTTGGACAGTTGGACCACGATGACCTCAGTCGAAGTGTATTATGGAGAACTTTCTCTTTTTTTTTTTTGGCTAAATTTATGGAGAACTTTTCAAGTTAGACCATAAAATTTTGAACAACAAATGCTTCATGTAATTCTCTTTTGATAAATAAAATCAAAATTTATTCTCCATTTTGAACAAATATAGCTCTGTATATTGTAATTAAATACCAAAGAATGCATAGTACAATTATTCGGGATAGTCCCAATCAAATAATAAGAATACAGGAGAAATTTACATATATGACTACTATCTCTTTCGCAGATGAAGTTATTTCTCCGGATGCCATCATTCTTTAGCTTCCCATAAAAATAAGTCATCGTCAGATACTAAAATGCTAGGTATTTGTCCTTGATTTGCAAAATCAATTTTACTTAAACGAATGCAGCACAGGACTTTCTCTGGCAACTCCTCCGGCTTTTGAGCCTGTTAGCAGTTGAGAAAAAAATTGAAAAAAAGAAGAAGAAGAGCTTCGGTAAAGGTTTAGGGATGGAATTAAAATATGAATATTTCTATCTGAATAGAAAATTGTAAAAGTACTGTACTAAATTAAGCTGCGACTAGGAGGAGGTTTAATATTAGTCCAAAATTCACATCATTTTGTAGCGAAAACCAACAGCGTAGGAATGGCAATATCTAGTCTCGTAAATAAAGGATAGCAATAACTATACCTGAACTGTCAAACCAAGATTAAGTACTCCATGTTTCAACCTTTCTCGGAATGCTTCAAGTCCTTTCCTGGCTAGGTAGCTGAACCGATGAATGTCTAGGTCAATTTCAAAGTAATTAGGTCCCTGGTAACAGACATAGTCAGTTCAGTTTTCTTGATATTATAATTTTAAAGATACAGACCCCGTTTGTTTCAGCTTAAAATTATAATATTCTAGATTCTGACAGTATAAATTACATTGTTAAAATCTACAATCTTATAATTTTAAGTTGAAACAAACAGATCATAAGGTTGTCTTTAAGTTCCAATTATCATAGGCAATGCTTCCAAGAATTCTCTTTACCGTGAAAAAAGCATGTTGAGGCCGGGACAGCACTGGTTTATCATTATAAGCAAGTAAAAGCTTCTTTTCTGCAGAACTCAAGTGCAGCTCATCTGGATTAACAACCCCAGCCATAATTTTCAGTCTTTCTCTGAAAGGAAGTACAGAATCTTTGGCAAACCCCTTCATCGTTTCCATCTCATCATTGACAAGTCTCTGTGGAACACAAACCTATGGTTATTGACTAACACTTTGACAGAATGGATCATATATAACGAGAGACTCAATCCTCATTTTCTGGAAGCAAAAATGGAAAAGAGGAGAAAAGAAAAACTAAAAGTAATCAGAAACGATGATTTGGAAGGAATGAAACAATAAAGAAGAGAGGGAAAATGAAAGGAGTGTATGTGGTACATTTTGGTGTCAAGATAATGAGGGCCATTTGATCTAAAAAGAATTTTGAAAAAATCTAGAAATATTGAATTATGAATACCTTTATACTCTCCTGAAATTGCAAAGAAATCTCCTTGTCAAAATTCTCTGATACTTTAAAGTATAGCACAAGGCTCATCCCTTCTCCATCAGTGTCCCCAAGGAAGAGTGATGCGGGATAACTAGGCAGCTGCAAGAAGAACATCCGCCAAACTCTTAGAGGAAAAGAAAAGTCTTCATTTATAATTTAGTGCTTATGAAATTAGCAAATGCAACTTAATCTCATCCGTAAAACGTATCCTCTTTCTGGTAAGAAGGTGCACTTGTTCCCCATGAAAGTGAAATACAGGGAAGCATGCAGGAAATTGTTGACAATAACACATATCTATATAAAGAAATGGATATCATATAGTTCATTAAAATAATTACAAATAATAATTATATAATAAAGTTCAAAAAACAAAATCATGTTTGAAAGAACTTCAAAATGGGCATAAAGCAATAAATAACAGAATCCACCAAACAATCCAGTAAGATGGTAAGAAAATCATACAGAACAGAAATATCTTGAAATAAACTGAAGAAATACCTGAACATTAATAATCAGTAGTGATGGAACCTTTTCATGTGCTTTTACACTGGGAAGTTCCAGGTGTTGAGCAATGTGATGTATCTTTCGGGGACATACAAATAAATCAGCTCCAATCGGAGCATATGGGCAGTAGTTTGGAGCAGGGATTTTGCACTTATCTCTGCACATTAATTTGTCAATAAATGGTGACTTTAGCCATTTTGAGAGAAAATGAAACTGCATCTAAAAGACAACACATGAATTACTGAAGTGAGCAGGTCAGCAGCTGGTGGATGGAAGTAAGTAATAACATACTTGAAAAAATTGGAGCCCCTAAGCTTGAAGACTGAAGGTGCTACAGTGGTCCAACATCCTGAAGTGTCCTTCCCATTGGCCAATTGTGGAATCAGAAGTCCTGCTCTGGGACGATAGAAGAATCTCATAGATGAACCTGCAATTAATTACATGTAATTTAGTAACACCATTTCCAGTACATAATAGAGAAATATTTGAACATACATATAATACTCATCCAAAGCCGAGAAACCACATTCAGGTAATCGATGAAACATTATACCATAATAGACAAAACATCATACCATGAAGCACTAGTGTTACATTATAAAACTAAAAAGACCAGATATCCTCCTCTCTAAATTGCAACGTGTACAAATATATTCACATAAGAGATGCAAGCTAGAGCATACTCAAATTATGATCTACATGACCGACATTTTTAATGAGTGTTAAAGTAGTTCATTACCAAGTCAAAGCTAAACAGAGAATGAGTACAGCTTGTACTTACATAAGCTAATCATATCATCTTCTTCATGAGGTTTCGCCTTTACAGCAAGCATTATAACTGATGACTTATTCGATTTTGATATTGAACCTGGAGTTGAAGGTGGTTGATTCTTGTCATTGGGGCCAACTGAAGTAAGAAGCTGAGGTAAGCAATTTTGTGCTTCACTTCTCTCTTCAGAACTAGCATCTTTTGCACTTTTACCAATTGTTTCCTTGTATTCACCTTTGCTTAGAAGATTCTCATGTTGACTACCATCTATTTTCACATAAGTTCCATACTGACCATTATACTTGCACACATTATCACCAAACCATGATGTACTTTCATGTTGAAGCAGTTGCTTATCTGTGGTGTTACCAGCCATATTTCCGAGTGAAGGAATAAAGTCTGGAAGCAACAACAAATAAGAATTAAACAAGGTACAAGTACTTTATCTTAGATAAAAGTCATACCAAATGTGTTATATACCCCCATAAACACTAATGTAGTCGTCATCTGAATCAGATTCCAGGACACTAATAGAATCATACCATACTTCCTCTTGGCATACTCCTACAAATTGGAACATCATTGATTAGCTATGTAAAACGAGGAGATATTCTGCTGTTTTCCTGAATGAAAAGAGAGAAAAGTTACCATAAACTTCGATCTGCCTGTGGTTCCATGGCAGCTGTGTGAGATGGATTGTTAAATTAGAGGCATCCGGTGTTCTACATGTGGTTCTAGAACCCTTTTGTATGTCTAAATGGAAAGATTCACTATTACAAAAATCTCTTGTGGAGTTCTCAGCATCACTAAGGCTCTCAATAGGTGCCATAGGGGCAAAAGAAGACATGTTTCTGCCACATTTTCCGGATCTTTGAGAGAACTTTTCCTGTGATTTAGCTCTTCTATTTCGTTTAGAAACACAGCCTCCCATGATTATTTTAAAGTCCCAATGAAAATAAGTGCCTTCTTCATATCAGATTCCAACTTCGAGAAAGGAGTTGGCAAAAGCAAATGAAGAAATCCAAGTGGACAAGGGAGCTGCCATGCTTTACTTGAACAACACCACAAAACTGAGCTATTAAGCGAAGTCCAAAGAAGAAAGATCTTAAAGTATACATTTTCATTTCTCATAAAATAAAATATTTTCCCAGACAAAATCTCATTTTTATTGTTTTCAGTTGCAGAAAAAATACGATAAATTCAGAAATGCATGAAATAATAGAACTCCGTTAGACTCTAGCCTAGGTTCCACAAGTACCACACACGCTACAATCTACACCCTCTTATAGCTCAAATAAAATTCATCATCATATTAGCTGATCCTACAAAAGCTATATCCAACAATTATATGCTTCTCAATATCTCTATAAACTTAATATTCAAAGTTTATACCCACTTCTCAAACATACAGACTCTGAAACTACTTGAGCTAAATCTTCAGATGAACATATTCCAGATGGGACTGAGGTGAGCAGAGCAGATGAGGAAAAACACATTATCTTGTTAAATCTTGATTATGGTAGCAATTAAAACGTGCACTTTTGCATCACAAATAGTTACCTTGAAAAGGGAGAGTCTTTAAAATAAAGTTAGCATTTGGAGAAGGTTCTAACAATCATCCTTCAGCTGGAACACAAAGAAGTAATTACCCTGCAAAAAGTTATGAAGCATTGTCATATTCCCAATCATGAGCTATTAATAAACTATGAGATGAGAATAACGGTAAATAAAATTAAAATGAATGATCATTATCACCAAACAAAAAATGATAAATATTTAAAAATGGATAATAAAATTATTAGTTGAACTGATGTGAATTAATGCAGACCTGAGTACCTGACCAGTATGAAGATAGGACGAAGTTGAGAGATTTGTGATGCATAAACCACTAGTGTGGAAGATCATAAGTCATAATTCATAAAGATATCATAAGAGCATAATTTATAGGTGTCCCATTTATAGGAAATAAGCCTACCCCAAATAAAATTAGGTAGAGCTCACAACTTGAATTCAAGAAAAAATCATTACTTTCTTGAAAGTCCAGTTTATTGATGGTATGGAAAAAGACTTGAATGAAGAAGTATATAGTAAATGTAGATGAAAAGATTAGGATGGTTGGTGATTACTAAACAGCAGATGAAGAATCAAATGGGTTTAAGAAATAGTGAAATACTAGTCAATGTTGAAAAAAGAAAAAGGAAAAAAGGGTCTTTATCAGACTACAGTACACAAATAAAGGAATATTAATGGAGGATAAACTATGCTGACAACAATAACAATATCATTAAAAAACAAGAATTGCATTAAAGAATATTAAGGAATATCAGGAATAAGAATTGCATTAAAGAATTAATATAGAAATGATTAAAAAAACAAAGAGAGTAGTTTATTGGATGCAAATAAAACCTGCTAGAGACAACGACATGAAGTGAAAAAATGGTCGCAAATAAGACCCACAAGCCACCAAAATTCCTGAATTTCATAAAGTGTGTCTTTGTTTACAGGAAAAAGGAAAAAAGAAGAGACAAAAGGGAAAGCAGACCAGCAAAGGTGAGACTAAAATACAGTATAAAGATATTGAGGTAGGAGGAACAACTAGATATAAAAAAAATTAGAAATAAATAATAAGTTGTATTTGTGTTCGTGGGTGTGGGTGTGGGTATTTTAAAGTTATGATCTTTGAGCAATCTGTTGAGGAGGGCCAATGTGTTTGAATCAGGGAAGTTGACACAAATAAAAATGAGAAAGAAAATTACTACTCCGCACCGTGCGGTTCCAACTTACAAGTATGCTTCAATTTCTTCCCTGTTTTAACGTTTGTCAATTGTCATTGTCTCTTCTCCGATTTGAGAGGCAGACAAATTTTTTTTAAAAAATCCCACTTTGTTTTCTTGGTGACTTACAATTACCGGATTAGAAGTCTTCCGTATAATGTTGTCTAACTTTTAAATTCACATAATACTCATATAATTCTAATTAAAAACGTTAAGTTTTCTTTTTATCGTATAAATTTGTCACTGCTTAAACTTTGAGTTTCACTTCAAGTGTGACGAACACTATTAATTATTATACTTTTGTCAGTTTGATCAAATTTTGTTGAAGAGGGAAAACATATCTATTCACATAACAAAACCACCAGAAAACAATTCTTTGGTGTTTAAGGTATTTTCAATCAAAAAAAGGAACTTTTCCATGTTGGGGGATCGCTTTTGGATTATGACTTTTAATTAATTTTTAACTTATTGCTTAAAGTGGTGTACTATCTTGGAAATACCAATCAGTTTACTATCTTAGAATCAAATAGTAAACTGATTAGTGTTACAAAATACGACAAAATACATTTAAAAAGGTTAGCAAAATAAACTATTTACTATTTTAGGATCATGTTAAAATAGCATAATAATTCGTATTTATTATTTCTAGTGTTTGTAGCTCTTGACTTCATTGTGTTAATATGATAGCAGCACATTTCCATTGAGGCATTGACTTTGTATGGCAAATTTGGTGAACAAATTCAAATACGAGTATCATGCCTTATTGAAAATTTTCACACAACTGTACTATTACTGCTGATAAATATACAGGAAAGAAGCACTATATTCCATAACACCTTTATATCACTTCTGTAATTTTACTATTTAAGAAAATATTCTCATATTCCACTAACATGCTTATATCACTTACATAATTTTGTTATATTCTCATTCCAATGATAATTGTTTAAAAAGGAGATGATATTATCAAACCAAAAATTATGTTGTCAAAATAATTGGAGATTTAATGACAAATTTTATTTTTAGGGATACATTTTGTTCTGATCTTATTATTCAAATTTCAATATCAAACCATATGAGGTCTTCTTATAATGAAAATTTTGGGTTAAGCGAATGTTCTCTCACTTCAAAATCATAGTATGCTGTTGATCTTTTTAATATCTTATACTTACAAATAATTCAAAAAAAAATTTAAAATACTCGAATTATACACGTAATGAAAACCTTACGATTATTATCAGCTAAAACTCTATTTTGCACAAATGGTTGCCGGTGTGGTTGCAGTATATGGCAACAATGAGGGAGAGTTGATTGATGATTTAAAGGAAATGCGATGTTTTGTCAAATAAAGGGAGATGTGTTAGCAATATATTTTTGTCATCGGCCAAACAATTGAAACCACCAATTTGGAGGAGTAGGCAAAAGCCCATCCATATTTAATTATGTGCGAACACTTCATTGTTGTCAAATATTGGAACAAACATGCCCTACTGTTAAATTAAATATTATGGAATAATAATATTTTCTCATGGCAAAGCTCATAATTTTATATACAAATTCACTATTTCACTCCCTAAAAAAGAAAAGTTCGAAACTTTTAGTACATCTCTCTTAATATTTGAAAGTGTTCCAAACTTTTCCTTTTTGCGGCACGACTTTAATATATATGTATATATATATTCCTTTTGATGATCAAGAAATAAAGATTTCTTGTGGAATGATTCCACTATGAATCATAATACTGTAAATGTAAAGTTGTCCACTCACGTACATTTCATTTTCCCTCATAAAGTTTGCTTTCTAACACATTTTAAGGGCATATGTTGTATAGTCCATAGTTTATAAAGAATACAATTATTCCCAAAAAGAATTTACTTTAATTATTTGTGAAAGTACTACAATATTGAATAGCCTTGCTTTTTCTAATTTAGATTATTGTTCTTAAAATTGGTCCCACTGAAATAGAATCCACATAAAAAGCAAGAATTGTTGGGCAACCACTTTCAGTTTCAATGATTAGGGATGTAAGCTTTTGATTAAAGATTAGGTGGAGCATATATATATATATATATATATATATATATATATATATAAACAGTGTGTGTGTATATATATATATATATATATATATATATATATATATAAAATTTTAGAACTAAATAAAAGGGACGACTAATGTGCATAAAGATAAGAGTATTACAGTATAATTTGAAGTGCCTGTCCTAATTCGCCTCGTTGTAGTAGTTGTGATTCCTATTCTGTTTCAATTCAACCAAACTTATGAAGAAAAAAAATTGATAATAAACTGGCATTTCCCGATTTTCCTTCAGCACAAAAGAGTAATAATAAAATTCAAAAGCATATACGTTAAATTTAATTAAAAATAGCGATAATGATATTTGCGTATATTTTTATTACTATATATCGCATTTATTTAATACCTTCATGGCTGTATATATCTCATCCTTTCAATAAAAAGCATTAAGATAAATATAATTCTTAAATTTTTTTATTTAAATTATATTTTCAATTTCTCAAAGAAATTAAAGAATCCATACGCGAATTAAGTAATAAGTATGCTTGACAACTAATTCTACATAAAAGTCACAAGAGGTTGGTAGCGCCTACAAATTTTTTGTTCTGATTATCACCAACAATTTTATATATATACATATATATATAATGTATGTATAGTTTACACCAAATCCACATACTAATTCCCCTTAATATTTATTTACCAGATTTGAGGGCGACTCTTCCACAAACTCCATCATTATCAGTAGTATTATAATTTTGGATTAGAGAAAGACTAGTACTACTCCTTTATAAAATAATCAAGAAGATATATATAATATATTGTTCTACTGGAATAACAACCAAATAATTATGTTTGGATATGTACCTAAGAAGAGTCTTTTCCACCGGAAATGTTCCCTCTTTTGGATATGTTTGTGCTCATTTTTTAAAATTTATTTACCGCAGTAATTACAAAATTTTAAAATATTTAAATTTTAAACCAAAACAAACTGAAATCATAATAATAAATAACCAATGAATTGTTATGAATGGTGTATAATAATAATAAAGTTATATAGGCGTATGATGTAAGTGATTATCGTGAATAATTTGAAATTTTAAGGACTTTGGAACCACACGACAGGCTATC
Source organism: Centella asiatica (assembly GCA_014636745.2). Classification (NCBI taxonomy): domain Eukaryota; kingdom Viridiplantae; phylum Streptophyta; class Magnoliopsida; order Apiales; family Apiaceae; genus Centella; species Centella asiatica. Next base: position 2,714,368 of record CM025781.1, on the reverse strand, counting down.
TTCATGGGCCTCAGTATGACAAAACGGAAAGCCCAAGACGATTGAAGTCTTGAACATTGTCATTCAATTTTCATATTTCAGTCGCAAAGGTGGAATATTTCAGCATCTGTAAGGAAGAAAATAATAATAATAATAATAATAATAATAATAATAATAATAATAATAATAAAAAATACGGAAACTTATGGAAGAAAGTAAGAAAATTCTGTAACTGTAAACTGAAAAGAGTTTGACCAGGAAATGAGCTCGTATAAGTTTTTTTTTACATCCTCCATCTCTTATTAATAGAGTCTCTAATAAAAAGGAAAAAAACAAATTTCAAATTTTAGACATTTACATTTGTCAGAGGAAAAAAATATTTAAATAATAAAATTCTTAACAAGTTAAACTCAGACAAAAGATACTCGACTCAACTTGATTATATTTTTACCAATAACCAAATGGTGGTAGTAATTCAAATATTGAGTGGAATAAATGAAAGCCAACTACCTCTTTATAGTTTATATATATACACACTACTACTACATCAGCAGTATTTATTATTCTTATCGCTCATAAAGAAAGAAAGAAAGTGACTTATCAATTTTGTTGGTGTAATAATTAGGGATGTCAATTTCACATGAATTCGTTAATATTTGTACAATTTTAATTTTAATAAGATTTATTTTTTAGATCCTATAAAATTAGGGTAAGGTATGAAATTTGCTTTCTCACTCTATTTAACTCCGACTCCGCCCCATTTATATATAAAACATAATTTATAATGATTTTAGAAAATTTTATATAAGAAAAATATTAAAAAAAACAAAGGAAAAAAGAAATATATTAAATTAAAAAATATTATTCGGGGTAACCGGACGGGGATGGTACTGACATTAACGGGTATAGAACGGATTTGAGGGATTATGCATTTTTAACGAATAAGTTTTGAGAACGGTTCTCCTATTCCATACCTGTTCTGTTGCCATACTTAGTAATAACTGGTCTGAAATTACCATTGTGTGGGAAAAAAAAGGAGAGAATAAAAGGTGAGAAAAAAAATAACACTGACTGAAGTTAAATGTTATAATATACGGAGTAGTATATTCAATTAGAATTACACTGTAATACCATACTTTTTGTTTAAATTTCTTGTTTTTTTCTTTTAAATGTTTAATTCAATTATCCATTTGCTTAGATTTTAGGCTGTCTAATTAGTTTTCGTCGATTTCGATAAAATCTTATCTGATTTCAAGTAACGACCATCAAACACTACATCCAATTTTTATAATTTAGAGAATCAATAAAGAAATTGAACTATAACTCATACTTATTTCTGAGCTAAATTAATTAAAACTATGCCGTCATGGTTGTTTTTTTATTTTAAATTCTTTTAATCAAAATAACGTAATTTTAATTAATTTAACTTACACAATAAGTATGAGATACATAATATTCTTTAAGAACAAATAATAACATATCACCTTATAGTGCAATTAGACTACCTTAGATTAACAAATCACATAATTATCAATTGCATTTACATTCCAACAGAACTCAAATCAATAAAATAAATTTGAATTGTCTAAATCTCATCCCAAAAATTTGTTAATCTAACAAAAAGAAAGTTGAAACAAAATTGCATGCTACCAACAAAGTCAACATGGATGAATACATGTACAAAAACATGTGAATGAAAAGGCAAGAATGTGATAAACTTGGAATGTTGTAACCTCCAAGTTTGTCATGGTATGGAAATATTGGAACATTGCACTGTAAAGTCTTTACGAGGGGAGCTGCTCGATCAAGTGACTTTCAAAACATCCGAAGATAAATACAACAAAGACAGCATGTGAAACAAAGATGATAAATACGTAGTATACTAAAAGAAGTCCAAACTCTATCTATGAGACACCTTAATTATTATAGCTACCTAAGATGCTTGAGATATAAGCTAACTATAATTATTGTTGAAATTTATTCTGTACTCTGCGTTGGAAATTAAATTTATGGAGTACCTATTACTAAGTCTTAATTTATGAAATACCGGATTAAAGTTGAGTTTGGTTGGACAGTTGATATGAGAATGGAAAGGATAAATGAAAAGAAAAATAAAAATCACATAATTATAATTATTAAGAGTATAAAAATAAAGAAATAGTAATTATGTGTAAAATTTTAACTGTGATGGAATAGACAAATTTTATTTAAAAATACACATAGTCTTAGGGATAATAATTTCACTTGAACCCGTTAATATTCCGTCTAACTCCGATTCTAATGAGATTCGATTATTTGAACTATATAGAGTTAGGATATGGTATGAGATTTACTATCTCATCCCATTTAACTCCGACTCCGACCCGCTTATATGTAAAACATATTTTCTAATAATTTTAGAAAATTTTGCAAGAGAAAAATATAAAAAAACAAAGGAAAAAAAAGAAATAAATCAAATTTACAAAAATAATTGAGGTAACGGGGCGGTGGCGTGGTAAGTTTGGTAGAAGCGTTAACGGGGTGACACGAGTTTAGGGTATTATACATATTTAACGAGTAGAGTTTGAGAACAATTCTCCCGTCTCATACCCGTCTCGTTATCATACCTACATAGTCTTATAAGCAAGAATGGAGGAATAAATGAACCTCATAGATAATTTTTTTAATAAATATTATAAATTTTATTTAATTCTCATATAATTATATTTCATCAAAACAAATGCAACATAAAAATTAATATGGGGCCGCAAAAAGATAGTTAATAATAATAATAATAATAATAAAATTACAAGGAAACTATGTAAGTCGATGTTATTTAATGAAAATATTGTTGTACAAAAGATAAGTAAAATCATTGAATATAGTCAATCATTATCAATTGACCTATTACCCTTTTCTATATATCTATATTCATTTTTTACTCGTAAAATTCTGAAAAATATATTTTCTAAATTAAATGTATATATTTTTAATTTCGGGTGCTTATGGTATTTATTTTTGAGGATAAATTAAAGTTATTAATTATAAAATAACATATGTAAGAAAAAAAAAATCCCTAAAACTTCAATTAAAAGAGGAGGTAGTAGATAAGAATATACTGAATGGACAAGAAGCAATTTTAAAATGCGAGGTCTCTGTCTTGTTCGTCCAAGCGGCAATTTTCACAAAAAAGACATGGCAGACATAAATGATAGATGCAAGAGCTTTAAATAAAGGGAAACTTCCCAGTCAAAGGAAAACACTAGTGGAGTTGGATATTCTTTCAAATTCTTCTTCATTTTCGTTGTTCACCTTTGCTTCCACAAAATACTAGTATTGTACTACTCCTACTAAAGATTCAAATGTGTAAAATCTGCTGCATTTGTGTTCAATATCACACTTTTATCATGAAACACAGTAAAAGAAATATCAGACGTATTCAATGAGGTTAAAAGGAAGTGGTTAGTCATTAAGAAAGACAACTGGATGTTGCTCTGAGCCTCTGACCTGTGAACCTAAGGAAAAAGGTGATGCAATAAACAAAGCAAAAAGTGAAAGTTGGGCTGGTGTGAGGTAATTGTAGGCTTCAAAAGAAATAACCCCATTTCATTTGAATCTCTCTCTCTCTCCCCACCTTCTATGACCTTGGTGGACTATGATTGACCGAAGCACACCAAAAAATTTCTCCTCACAGCCTTAATACACCCACTGGGTTACCCCATATCTTCTTCTCTCACCATTGATAGCTCTTTTTTATGCTTTTTTCAGCTCTCCTTTTTCAATTTTGGGAATGCCTAGTTCTTGTTTTTGTTCTGTAATGAACCTGTGATTTCATCCTTCCCTAAAAATGAGGGGAAGTGAAAGAAATAAGCTCGAATTAGTGAGAGAAGAGAGATAATAGCCCCCAAGTGATCTTTCTTCATCTGACCCGACACATTTTGCCTCCTCATCTTCACTTCTTTGGCCACAAGGACATAGAGAACTTGCAAAATGAGGAAACATGGATGGCAGCTTCCATACCACCCCCTCCAGGTCTTTTTTTAATCTTACCACTGAAATCTTTGTGTATACGTCCTCTTATGCTAGCTGGTTTACAATATTCCATTCTCAAATTTTCTTTTGTATTTTGATGTATCTGTGCAGGTTGTTGCTGTTGCTGTATTTCTGGCATTGGGGTTTGCTTTCTATGTGTTCTTTGCCCCTTTTGTGGAGAAGCAATTATATCAGTATATTGTAATGGGGTTCTACACTCCACTAGTAAGCAGTTGACACTCCTTCTATCCCATTAAATGTTCAAATATTTTTATAATATTGCGTATTGGGGATGAAGATCTGAGATCTGTGGCTCTGTGCTTCTCTCTGTGTGCGTATAATAATGTTTTTTGGTTCTTCACTTAAAAGTTCCTGAATCTTTTCTACAGAATCAAGAATATGATTTTTTTTCTTCTTTATTTTTACAAAAGAATATATTTTTTATTCTTATAGTAACTCCACCTTTTGAATACACTTCAAAATCTAACTTTGACATATATTAATAACCTATCATTGCAGTGGCAGATGGTTACCTTATCTTTAGCTTTTAATGGAAATGGCAGGAATCACAAACTTTACACTCTTGGAATAAGAATTTCAGACCATTAGATTAATTTTGAAAACCCATCAGTTTGAAAGTCTGATATCCTGATAAAGAGAGAAACTTGAGTTGCAGTTTTCTTTACATTCTGTGACTTGTTTCAAGTATATATTTGAACCTAGAGCAGAATAGACTGATGGAGACATGAAGAAGTGTCTCCTTCAAGTCATGGTTTCTCATCCTGCAATATTTTGTGAAATCTTATTCTATTAGATAATTTTTGTCATGTATGAGATTTCTCTTCTTCCAGATTGCATGTGCTTTTGGGCTCTATATATGGTGTGCAGCAACTGATCCAGCTGATCCAGGAGTATTTAAGTCCAAAAAGTATCTCAGCACTCCGAATCACAAAAAGAATGACCGACTCCAGGACTCCAAACTCGGTGGGGAATCCACCTCATCAATACATGGTGCAAATTCTGCAACAATTAGTGACAAACCTATGGAAAAGAATACGAAGAACATGGATACAGCTAAGAGAGATCAAACTACTGACATTGAAACTAAGGGTGCTTCATCTCAGAAATCATCCTGTTTCCGCACTTTGTTGGCATTATCTCCTTGTGCTTTTATGTTCAATTGCTTAAATCAACCTGACCAATTTTCCGAACAACAAGCAAGTGAAGATGGCATGTTTTACTGCAGTTTATGTGAAGTTGAGGTGTGGATAAATTTTGCATAAATATTGGTGTTCACGTTCTATTAATTGATTATTATTTAGTGGAAAAAACCTCTAATCAATTAATTATCAAGATGTTTCCTATATAATGATGTAACCATAGGTGTCAATGTGCTACTCTATCCTGCTATAGATGTCCCTATTTGAAGAAACATGTAAATTTGGTTTTAGAAGTTCAAATGCATCCTCAGTGCATCCAATTTATTCTTCCTTTTGAAGCATACTACTTTGAAAATAATTCTAATACGGAGTACTATTTTTAGATGTCCCTATTTGAAAGGAAATTTCAAATTTAATCCTGGGGAGTAGCTTGTTCTGCGAACTAACCTTTGAAAAGTAATTCTGCCTAGTATTTTTGGTAGTGCTTTTTTATCAGGATTATGTTATTAATGTGATTACTTGCAGGTTTTCAAGTATAGCAAGCATTGTAGAGTTTGTGACAAATGTGTTGACCACTTTGATCACCACTGCAGGGTATTTCAGATTCTATTGCAGTGATAATTGAATAAGCAATATTTTATAAAACTAAAAAAGCAGTCTTGGCATGAAATTCTAATTTCCTTTCCATTTTGTTTTGGGCAGTGGCTTAACAACTGTATAGGAAAAAAGAATTATTGCAAGTTTTTCGCGCTCATGGTTTCTGCCCTTCTCCTGGTAAGAACAATGTCTGCGCTGTCTCTTTTTGCTTAATATATTTTTGGAGACTTTAATATGAAAAGCTGATTTCATTCTTCTTATGATTCCAGGAAAAACAAAAGAGGCAAAATAATAATGATTAATAAATAAAAATTGCACGCGCATGATGCCTATGATAGATTTGAGCCACAATATATGGGGTGCATTTTGTCTCAATTCATCTCTGGATAGATTGCTCATTACTCTGTATATTCCCCGGTTAACTCCTACACCTTAGTTAATAGAATGACCCTAGGCTGAATTCTAACTTTTTTTTGCCCACACATGAGCTATGCAAACCCCATCGATTATTGCTTGTTATTATCACCTTATTATTAGTTTCTTGAGTAGCAATTGATCCAATTCAACTGCTGCATTACCAGTCATCTTTACACTTGTTAGATCCAAGATTCTAGGCTATACCTGATTAGATCCAAGATTCGTGAGTGTTAACATGCCAGAATCTAATAACAAAGTTAAAGAGTAAGCATTTATTTTCAAGTCATTGACAGGTTTATAAATGGTTTGTGCATCTTGGACTTGAGATTGCAGCTTATACTTCAATGGTCAACTGGAATAGTGGTGATGATTTGCTGTTTTCTTGAGCACGAAAGATTTTCCGTTGATATTTCTACCAAGCTAGGAAGCAGTTTCTCTGTTGTGCCCTATGTAATTGTGGTGGTAAGCATCATTTAGTTAGAAGCATATATATTGTTTGATTTGCCTTGGTGTGTGCCGATATTGGACAATCCTACAGAAGTGTGAATTGACTCCAATAAGTGCAAGCCAAAGGAAAATACTTCCATCATTTCTGTATGATGAACAACATCCTGTATTTATATGTGACAGGCTGTGTGCACCATTTTGGCGATGATTGCAACTCTGCCAGTTGTTCAGCTTTTCTTCTTTCATATTCTTCTTATAAAGAAGGTTAGCTTTCTGTCAATCTGTTAGGCATGATACATTTTTTATTCTTCAATTTCAATTCCTTGTCTAACCTTCGTAAGATTTTGCAATGTTCTTTTTTCTTCTTGAAGTGACAATTGGTATGAAATTCAAAATGTTGATACTTGAAATTCAAAATGTTGATACTTGATCGACAAGATAAAATTATAAAACAAAATATAATCAACTGATACAGTTGATGTTTGGACTTCGGATGACAGGGTATCAGCACCTATGATTACATAGTAGCTTTGAGGGAGCAAGAACAACAAGGCGTTGGAAGTCAGCAAAGTCCTCAGATGTCGCAAGCAAGCTCCCTCACTGGGTTAAGCAGCGCGAGCTCCTTCAATACTTTTCAAAGAGGAGCCTGGTGTACGCCACCACGACTATTTGTTGAAGATCAGGTATGACAGACACAATCTACCAATCAAATACTGAATTGGGCATACCGATCAAAACACAGTATGAATAGTATGTCACTTCCGAGAGTCAAATAATCCCTTTTCCTTCAAAATAAATATGCTAGCTTTGGCTAAATGGCTTATCTGATATAAGCTTGCATTTCTATTAGGATTAACATTGTTTGTGGCCATCTAACATTGAGATGGTGTGTTTACTTCAAGGCATTAGGCTTTTGTATATAATTGTTGAATTTTTGGTTTTCTCTCAGTTCGATGTAATTCCTCCAGACACTGGATCTGTTAGTTCACTGGGAAAGAAGACTGTGGGAGAGTCACCAATGAAGAAAAAGAATGCAGCACCCGTAAAGATAAGTCCATGGGCATTAGCCCGTTTAAATGCAGAAGATGTTTCGAAGGCTGCTGCAGAGGCAAGGAAGAAATCTAAAATCCTACAGCCTGTGGTGAGAAGAGATACTGCTCCTTATGCACTTGAAACTGGCAGCAGCTTTGGTGGCAGTATCCGTAGCTTGTATGCGAGGCCCGATTATAATAGAAAACGAGGAAGTAAGCGAATTAGGCTCCCCACTGAGCTATCCGTCACACACTTGACCAAAGTTTCAACTGATACTGCTAAAAGGAACATCACTGAAACATCAACCCATCTGGCTCCTCTTCAGCTTGAAGCACGGAGTGCTTTCAGAACAAGCCAAGCCATGTCAAACTCGACTGGCATTGTTGCTTCTTCTCCTGATAGCAGTATAGACTCGCCGGATGTTCATCCATTCAGGGTATCATCATCAGAAGCTGAAGAGGCCAGAAGACTGACAGGACAATCTTCTGGTATGGCAGCTCAGCCAGGTTTCCCCTTATCTAGATCAACAAGTGATGGATATGAAGCATCTGGTGGGGAAGATAGTGACCAAGTTCCTACCAGGACAGCCCAAAACTCTGTAAATTGGAGCAACCTACTCCTTAGCTCTATTCAGGATGAGAGGGTTGCTAGGTTGAAAGGGACAGGTTCATTCGGCCCCGGTAGCAACAGGAAACTCTGAACGAGTAAGTCCTACGAGTCCTGGTCAATACGATATCAGAAAGGCTTAAGAATTCTTAAATGTTCTTCCCTTTGGAAAAATATATTTCTGAGCATGAATCAAGGATCTTCGGATCAGAATTACCAGCTTGGCAAGATTGCGTTCATTTGTCGCCTAATCTTGGATTGAAGAACATACCAGAAAAGTGAATTCTTGTTGGGAACATTGTTTTGCCTGCGGTTATTGCAGCTCGAGTACAAGAGGTGTGAACTGGAACTTGCTCTTTTGGTTATGAAACAGCCCAATGAAGACCCATCTTATGATTTTCTTTTGTAAAACATTTACTCGATGTTATGTTGTTTGAGCTATGGAACATAAAGCAAATTCCACCAAATTGACGCTCGTGTTTCTATCTAGCAGAACTTTCTCATAATCCCTTATTGCATCAAGTGTTGCATTCCTTCACAATTAAGTTACTGTACTTTACGCCCACATTTACGCTATATTTCTGAGTTTGGGTAGAAAAGAAAAGATTAGAAATTTTTTTAATGAATAGAAGAGAATATAATAGAAAATTTACGCTATGTTTTTGAGTTTGGGCAGAAAAGAAAAGATTAGAAATTTTTTTAATGAATAGAAGAGAATAGAATAGAAAAGACAAGTTTTATGCTGGATTGTTATTGAGTTTACTAATAAAAGTGGAAAGAAAACTGAACTAAAATGTCAAATGTCTATCTAGTCATTAATATTATGTCTTATTATATTTATAATATAAGGACATTATTGATTTTATAACATGATGTTTTGTGTTAAATGAGTTAGGTTTTCTTTTTTAGCAAAATCTTGTCATTTTTCATAAGAAAATTATCAATATTTTCTATCCAATCCTTATCTTTTCTATCCCTTTAAAACTTAGTAACACAAGAATGTTACTAAGAAATGAATAGAAAATTTAAGTTTTCTAGCCAAAAAAAATACTCAGAAACATAGTGTTATTGTGGCATGTAAGAAACCAAAAATGGCTTTATCAATGCAGACATAATAGCCGTAAACCAAAAAAAAAAAAGGAAAAAAAACCCCAAAACTAATAGAAAAGGCACTAATGAAAAAGTTGTAAACTTTGCAATTTGTGAAAACATGAAAAATACATAACAAAGCACCGCAAGTATAAATGACCAACAACAGAAGCAGAAAACAAAGGTGCTTCCTCTAGCCAAGAAACTTTCAAAGACTTGAAGCTTTAAAAGTATTACAATATTACGAGGCCTTGCCACATTTCAATAGTAAGACACAAGTGAACCATATGGTACGTTGACTTGAAGCTTTAAAAGTATTACAGTACTTATTTCTTCACATAAACATCTTTTACATTATAATTTATGCATAAAAACCAAATTACACGACAAACATCGTAGGAAACTATGATTACATTAACATTTCCACTAACCTCAAGCTCATGAAGCTTGGACAACAGTAACAATATGAGGAACCTTCTCGTTATCAAAAGGCAAGCTAACATACTCGCGAGCAAATTCCTCTGCAATCTCAAAAGCCAATTCACCATGTAAAGCCTTGCAATACATATACAAGACAGTATTTGCAGACATAGTGAAAAGCATAGCCAGAGTCACGAAACTTGAATTCAACACCGTCTGCAGAATAAACGCTCCGCTCTTCCACAAATCAAAACCGCCCGAAAAATTCACATTTGGTACAGAATTCAACCACAACGGCAATGCAACAGCAGCACAAAGAAACAACATCAACCATAGAGAAACCAATCTCATTCCCCTGATTAAGTTTGAACTGCGGCGTAATGGCTCAAAACCCCATTTTGATTCTGCCACAACAACCACAGAAGCCAAAGACCAATGCACTTGTAAAGACATCAAAACTAGTCCCAAACCGATCACAACCACTAAAAGCAACCAATTATAACAAACAGAATCATATTCAACATTAAGCCCTAGAAATTTAGCACCTTGAATGAGTACACAAAAACCAAACATGAAAATTATAGTGATAAAAGAAACGACAACATGGGCAGTTATATTGGTGGCAAGTAAGGGGATAAATAAGCGCAAAAGCCCTTTAATTGCAGACCCAATTTTGACGGGTCTACCATAAAATCCATGGTATGTGCTGTAGGTGATCGTACCGACGGCGCAGATTGAGAGAAACCCGACGAAGACGGTGAAGACGATGGGGGCGATTAGATTCTGGTGTGGGGGTTTGTGGGGTAGTTCAATTGAAGGAAAGCTGAGGAGGATTTTGGTGTTGATGTGGTTAGGGTGATGACTGATAGTGGATTGGAGGGTAGGGTAAATTGAGAGAGAGAAAGACAAAGGGAGAAGGAAGATGACGGAGAGGGCTAGGAAGTGACGAGAGTGAGCATTGATTATGCGCTTTGATTCAGATAATACTCCGGCAAGATTTAGGGTTTGAGCTGGAGTCGCCATGGATGAAGCTTCGCGAAGAGAAAAGAATTGCAGAGAGATCGGATACGGAGTATTTAAGAAAGAAGGGTTAGATGACTACCTTTGTTTGTGGACCCGTTCAAATGCGGCCTAAATTTTCTGAGAACGAACGAAGTTTGATTTTTGTTTTTATAGGGGTAGCGATTTACTGGTAGAAGTTAAAGTTAAAGTAAAAAAAAAGTAGTTTCACTTTTAAGCACGTTATTTTAGATAAAATTTTATATATGTTAAATTTTTTTATTTATATTAATTTTTATTTATTGATTTCTAAAAAATTAAGTAAAATAAATTTTACATATATTAAATTTTTTATTCATATTAATTTTCATTTAAAATATTTTTATTTATTGATTTCTAAAAAATCAAATAAAATATTTGATATGTATAAAAATTTATCTAAAACAATGTATAAAAAAGTTAAATTACAAATAAAAATATATGAAAAAATATTTTAAAAGTGTACAACCAACGTTGTAGCTAAGTTGACATGCGTTAAGGTGGGGATAAATAAAAAGCATAGCTTTTGGATTCATTCAATTATTATTTGAAGAGTTAGATAGAATTAATTAATAGTAAAATTAAAATTAGACAAGAATTAGTCAAATTTAATGGAAGAATATCTTTTGACATTTAAATAAAAATTTATCAGATCTTGATAGAAATAAATCTAAATTACTTGTCATACTTTTGCCATATTTAGTGTCACACTCACTCTATTTATCTTAACTAGCTTTTGTTCCGACATTGATTTCATTTTTTATAATTATAAATTTGTATAAAATAAATTTTGTAATTGTTTATTAACTTGTGTAAAGTATTGGTTACCTTAACATATTTTATAACAGTAAGTGTTAATTATAAATGATCAATATAACGATGTTATATACTATTGTTTTAAATATATACAGTATTATTTACATGTCACAAAAAAATGAGATACATGGTAGAAGATGACAAGATGACGAGTAACCTACATAATCAACAATAACTAATATAAAGTCATAAGCTAAAAAAGAAATATATTAATATAAAGATCCAAGGTAGATTTGAAATCAATTTAAAATGCCAAATTTGGAACATTATCCTTATCCTTATTGTTATTATTATTATGTTTGAGGCATCTGTCATAAATCATTTATTTAATAAACATTACTTTTAGACATCACAAAAATCTTTATAAATCTCCAATAATTTTAAATGATTATAATAATTTATTAGTGTACTTACTCGCTAATCATTTCCCAATTACAATCTCCGTATCTCCGCCGCGAGAAGTGTCCACAGTTTCACGTGATCTCCTCTTCTTGGTCACGTGCTCCTCCCTTCTCTCAGGTCAGCTCTTCGCCATCCCTCCGATTTCACTCACCATTTTCGTGAGAGCTCAGACTCTTCACATTCTCAGATCCGTATCTCCGCAAATTTACATCTCTACATCTACACATATACATTCATCTTCTCGTCGATCGTCGTTTCGATTTTCATCGCCAAAGGTTTGCTCAATTGCTCAAAAGTTATGTTCATCGCTGCAAATATGATTAGTACTGATGATTTGAAGGTTTACTTGATTCGAAACCAGTTTCTTTTGATAAATTTTGGTTAACGAGATCGGTTATGGCGGAATTCTAATGCGAATTGTTGTGATTGTTCATTAGTTTTGTTCAAATTTAGTAATGGAAGCTTCTAGTGGTCCGAGTCCTAGACATAATTCGATGGCATTGAGTTTTAAAGAGAGAATTGAAGATTCAGTTCTTCAATCTCTTGATTTGGAATCGGAATCATCACCTTCTGATCATCATATTCGACCTGATCACCATTTTGCCTCAAAGAGTGCATTGGAGATTTTGAGGGAAACTGTTCGAATTCTTCGGTTTAATCTATCCGGATTTATGGCCATAGCAGCTGTGTTGATTTGTCCTGTTTATGCTGTTATGCTGTCCAATTGTTTAGTGGATCAGCAGCTTGTGAAGAGAATTAGTATTAGGCTTTTGTTAGTTGTGAAGTCTAATGGGATTCCCTTAAAGCCTTTTGTTAGACAGTCGTGCCAGAAGTTCTCCGAAATGGCTATTTCGACTGTAATGTGCTTCCCTTTGTACATCACATTGTTGTTGATGTCTAAAGCTGCCGTTGTTTACTCAGTTGATTGCACTTATTCCAGAAGGAAGTTTGATGCTTCCAAATGTTATGTTATATTTACCAAGATTTGGAAAAGGATTGTTTCGACGTACTTGTGGGTTTGCGTGGTGAATGTGGGTTGCCTCACATTGTTTCTTGTGCTTCTTGTTACTGTGACCAGCTTGTTTTCTTTAATTGGATTTTCAGCGGATTTGAGTGCCTACTCTGCAATCATATTGGGGATTTTCTTCTCAATTTGTCTCGCAAATGCTATTATAATTTGTAATATTGCTATTGTTATCTCAGTATTGGAGGATGTGTCAGGGCCTCAAGCATTGCTTAGGTCGAGTGGACTAATTAGGGGTCAAACTCAAGTTGGTCTGATGATATATCTTGGTTCAACGATTGGGATGGCATTTGTGGAGGGCTTGTTTGAGCATAGAGTGAAGACGATAAGCTATGGAGATGGGTCTTCGCGGATATGGGAAGGACCACTTTTGGTGCTAATGTATTCATTTGCCGTGCTTATTGATAGCATGATGAGTACAGTTTTCTACTTTAGTTGCAGGTCATACAGTTTAGAATCTTCAGTTGAAGAATGTGAGCCAGTTTTAGAAGTCTTGAATATATCTTCGGGATCATCAGAAGTTCAATAACACCATGTTATTATTTGACTTTGCCAAAGTAACTGTATGAGTGTCCGGAGCTGCTACGTGTAATTGGGCATTTTACTTCTAACTTGCTTTTAGCTCGGCAATTGGGAGGCAGAAGTGTATTATGTTGGTAACCCTTGCATAAAAGCTAGCGTAAGTGGGAGCTTCTGTGATTTTGAATTCATTTTTCAACCTAAGATTATTCCGTGCTTCACTACTACTGGTTAGCAAACATGGCAGCTGAGACGGAAGTTATTTTCATTTCTCGGAAGGAATATTACATATCAAATACAATACACCATAACATTTTTTACTATTGATAGTAATACAAATTGATTAAAACTGTTTTATCTTATTGATCTCATAATGTTTATAGTAATTGTAAGTTTTGGCCCTCGGAACTAACCAAATGTAATTGTGTTATCAATTTGAATTCAGATAAAAATAACATGGTTCCTGGATCAAAATTGATACTGAATGCTCTTCTTTACAGTGGATAATTGCTGATGAGCGTGTCTCTGTGTTCCTAAAGTTAATAGATAAAATTTCACATAAGAGAATGAATTTACTGTTTGGGCTTTTCTCTGCTCCAATGCTAATTGTGGAGTCTGGTGAGAAGACGAATTTACTGACCCTTCACTTTGCAGATAAGATAGTGCACTAGTGCAGTATCACTGGTTTCAGCCAAAGTTTGCATTTTTAATTTGCTTCCATATTAATTCTGCAAGATTTTCTTTTGTATGACATTTGATTTGTACCATAGCGAGACTAACTTAGTTTCTAGTCAATCCTGTAAGCTAACCTGCTCGCGGGAAGATGTTGCAAACCAGTCATTTTACTAACAGCTGATAAACACACGAGTACGTGACCTAACGTGGCAATGAAGTAGATAGATTACTTTGTACAATGAACTACCTGAAGCCTTCGAAGTTGCTTCCTAGTCAATCAACCAATTAATTCAGTTTTAGATTCACTGAATTGATGGCCGACAATTAGTAATCAATTAGTGGTGACCTAGAGCGTATGTACAACACTGTGTCCTCTATCTTTTCATTGCTGCGCAGGTATATGCTTGGCCCGCTTGGGTAAGGAACTTCAGAATGAGATCCACCCCAGCCTTGATGTCAACAACTTTGGGTACTCAGAAGTCTCTGCAAGAACGATAACGGTAAGAATCCAATGCTCACATCACTCATCGTCTCTTACATTTTTTATCTGGGAAGACCCCATCTCGCCTACGTCAAAGCTGAAACTTGGGGTTTTGGCATAAATCCCAGGTAACAATTTTGCTCATATGCGAAAACGATGCAAAGGCCACAACAGGAAGCATTTTTTGATTCTCTGACAGTTTTACTAATATTGGTGTGCAAGAGTTCAGGTGAAGATGGGTAACTTCCGAGAAATGCCTAGATGAATTTGCACCAGATTACAGGTTCAACGTGCTCATGGAAGAGTAGGACATTGAATCAAAAGCACCAATTCAAATTCTGCTCTCTCTAGCAAGAGAAGATAGAACCTCCGTATGGATCTGATACATCAGACATGCAATGAGTGTAACAGAAGTACACCCCTCACGGCCTCATAAGTTCAGATGTTTTCGGTTTTCTATTTTAATAAGCAGATCCCACATTACCACAACATGCCAATAAATAGAGTTTATTGTACTACATACAAAATTACAAACAAATGAATGAAACTCACACGACACATTGTGAGAAATGGTAAATACATACATTTTGTTAACAAACACGTTACATACCGGTTAGGAAATTATTTCGGATTTTGTTAATTTGAAACTTGTTTTATGACAAAATTAGTCGAAATTTATTTCTGTCATAACTATGTTGTACTTCTAATGTGGCAAAAACTAAATTTTAAAAAAATGTGGCAAAGATTTAGAAATTTCTATGGGTTCGTAAATTGATATTACAATATTTCAAATGACAAAATTAGATCTGATTACAATAAATGTTACATTATGTGTAATTATTTAAATCATGTCACTTGAAGAAATCAACAGATGATATTAGTTTATAAATTTAAATTCTTTAAACCCTGTATTGAGTAGTATAGAAAAAATGGTTTGGCACACGACTACGACTATTATCTTTTAAAACTCGTTGTCTTTATTTTTTTAAAAAAGAAGTGATTTCATGCGAATATAATAGTAAAATACTCCGTATACAATTATTTGAAATTACAGTATTATGTTTTGAGATGGTGTTCCGCTTCCTCTATATGTAATTATTTATATTTATACTCCATTTATGCAAAGCTGGTGAACCCATAATTTGGAGAGAGCCTCATCAAAATCAAATAAATCGAACCACTCAAAAATTCGATAAAGAAGAGAGGACCAAGAGACGCAGACGCGTGAAATAGATGGTTTAAAGAAGGAGAAAGTGGTGTAAGCTTTCAAATTACACAAGGCGGCTGCTGTAATATAGGCGGGCTGTTTTAAGGTTTTAGGGCGTAAAGAATTTGTTAGGACGATCCAATTACTGTGTACGAGCTTAGATTAAGTTTCTCATAAAGGTCAGTTTCTGAATCAGTTTACTTGTTTTTCTTATGTAAAACTTCTTGTTCGGTTGTACCCAGTATAGTCAAGCTTAATGGAGAGAATTCACGGTACGGAAGCGTGCCTATATAAGTGTTCGATGTAATGCCTCAACCAAAAAGACGCTTAATTTAAATCATATACACCCTTGATGGGTAATTGTCTTGCTTTGTGGAATATGTCAAAATGAATGCTTCATTATGTTCGAATGAATTTTAAAAGACATGTTATTCAAAGTAGTTGGGTCGGGTATTTGTTACTCCAAGAAACAAGTGCATAAGCTGTGCGAATAGAATCATTGTTTTAGAATGCCACTTTCCAATCATTAGGCTACTCTTCTGTTCTTGTTTGTTTTACTCTTCTTATACGGAGTATAATTTAATATTTTGATATCCTTTTTTTTGTTTTCCCTCTTCCTGTGGCAGGTCTAATATGGATAAATTGCGGCCAGAAAAAGTTCAAAGATTTGAGGAATTTGTTGATCTTCGCCTAAAACCTGATCTTGTACGTGCCATTGCTCAGAGGTAGCTGTTATTCACCCTCCTTCAGCACATATTGTAGCCATGACTA
The DNA here is from genome assembly GCA_014636745.2 of Centella asiatica. Classification (NCBI taxonomy): domain Eukaryota; kingdom Viridiplantae; phylum Streptophyta; class Magnoliopsida; order Apiales; family Apiaceae; genus Centella; species Centella asiatica. The sequence continues at coordinate 2,697,677 of CM025781.1, read as the reverse complement.
ACGCAACTTAACCTTCCCAAATGTTTCATATGTTGAACCTTTTTTTACTGGCTTTTCCACATTTCTGAATTGTTTTATACGTGGTTTCCATTTTGTTGCTACTTAGAGGGGGTATAATTTGGTTTATAAAGTATCCCCAATATCATATGACTTCAAAAAAACTCTTAACGAGAAGTCAATAACAAGAAAGTAAGAAGAGGTGTATTTGGACTTTCATAATAATATTTAGCTTATGATTGTTCATTTTGGATTTTTGAACTTATGAACTTAATCTTGCTTTTAAGCAATACGTTTTGCAGCCTACTGATTCTACTTTCTTTTGCAGGGACAAGATCTTTGATCAACAAAAGACTTTGTATCCTTCCCGTACCAGTTATCAATATTTGGAGATACAAATGTTATTTGTCTTTGCATTCTGATAAAATTGTTAGCATAGCTTGACTAAAGTATTTTAGATTGTCGCCACTTGATGCTTAACACACCTATAGCTCTGATCTCAAGAGAAATATTGAGAATTTGGAGAAGAACAGCGTAACCAGTCTGAGGACATTGGTCAATCTTGGTTCTGAAGTTTATGTGCAAGCCGATGTGTATGTCTTTAACATATTATCCTTGTTATAGTTTCTTATGCTTTGCTTGCCATGTCTGTGCTGAAGTAAGGATGATTGTTCTGTGTTTCATTTGATCCATTGTTTTGATTCAGCTGAAGAAATTTTGCTGGAGAAATAGTCCATATAGTAATATATATTTTTTATTTTTTATATTTTATTTTAGTTTAATGTTTTTCTTGTTTGCTCTCTGCAGCGAGTAATTGCGCTTAGTTATTTCTTTATGAATCTATATCTGTTCAGCTATTTTGCTTGGAAGATGGTTTCTTTTCTTTATTACTCTAAATACTTTAGGATAGTCCTTCATCTATTGCACGTTGGTTGGTGTTCTTTTTCTTTCTTCTCCACTTCCTTGAGTTGAGAATCAGTGATGGGAGTGGCACGTTTTTGCATGTTTACAGGCCAGATGCACGACGGATTTTTGTAGATGTTGGACTTGGGTTTCATGTAGAGTTCACTTGGTCAGAGGCTATAAATTATATATCAGCAAGAGAAGAAAAGTTAGCCAGGTTTATCCCTCTTCTCATTTTCACCTTCTATCTTTCTTAATATTGATCATCAACAAACAGTAGTCGGGAACTATTCTTTATATTGGCAAAATGAGAATAACCTCTTTTGGGAAGTACTCATGTCTAACCGAACACCCTATCTAACATTGATTGGGAAGTACTTGAGGGTATTATTGCTTCGGCAGCAGACGTATACATGTATATTAAATTTTTGCTAGTTAAGTATTCTCTCCTCTCAGCGGAGCTTTTAAATAGTGCTCCTTTTTTCCTCTTCCATAAACTATAATTACAGCTGGATTCTTTCCTGCAGGCAAATTGAGGAGTACACTCACCTGATTGCATCAATCAAAGCGCAGATCAAGATGGTATGTTTACTTCTGGAAACCCCCTTCTAGTCTGCAGCTCCCTTTATTTTCTAGATTTGTTATTTCAAATGCCCTGTAATGGTAAACAATCTTCCTTAGAGGTGAATTAGGAAAAGGCCCAGCTAGGATAATACCCTTTCAGCAATGGTATGTTAAAAGACAATGCTGTTCTTTCTTATATGTTAATAATAGTGATTCCTAATTAGTGATAAATTTTAAGGAGGGACCTAATAGAGTACTACAAATATAATTTCTATATGCTTATGAACCTTTGAAGACAACTTGTAATGTTTTATGTTTAACCATTATGAACGAATCTCATCCCTTGTATGAATGCTTCTTTGTCGTGCTGCCGTGTAGGTTTGCGAAGGAATACGAGAATTGCTCCAAATTCCAGCAGAATGATCTTATATATGAGTTTCGAATAGAATTTCTTCTCACTCTGGTTTCAAGGAATTTTGGAGCGAAAATAGGCGTTCTCAGAATATGGTGGAAAATGTATAAAAGGAAGTGATATCGAGTTCACCCAACTAAATTCCATGTATGGATAATGCATTATGAAGTCCTTGAGCCATGACTTTCTGGTTAACGAAGCTTACTGAAATTAATATCTTTACCTAGCTTGGAATTATTGATGACATTGTAATGCAACAGGATTTTACTTTTTTGCCAGAGAAGTGGTTTTGCGCTAAAAAGAAAAAGAAAAAAGAAAAAAGAAGCAGCTATATATTACTTGAAAAATTATAAAAGAGATCCAGAAATCTAAAAAAAATTAACATAATTTTTAAATGCTATTAAATCCATATGGGTTTGATTATGGATAAATCCATATAAAGACGAGTGATTTAAAAAATTACTCAATATAAGCCAAACCTATTACAACACAAAATCTGTATAACTAATGTTAAAATTTAATTTATTTGAAAAAAATATGTTGTACAAGACCAATTACCTTTTTTTTTTTTATAAATAAAAGTACACACGAAAGAAAAAGTACAGTAAAAGATACTTGTCTTGGTTCCCCAAAACAAAAAATAAACAAACAGAGAAACAAATTAGAGAGACCAACCCGACGGAAATTACAGAGAAGATTGAGCGAGCTTTCGCATTTCCAAGACCACAAATACTTTTTCTTTTGCATATCGTGCAAAAGAGAGACGAGATTTCTTGCCCCATCTGTGAGTTTTTTTTTCTTCAACTCGGTGCAAATAATATATGTGATCGGCCGAGTTTGGAATACCATCACCAATACATTTACGATATTCCGATATGACTTCCGATTCATGGGGATGGCTAGCCGATATCTCCGAGTTGTTTCGCCGATATCTTGATACACATACAACTCGCTGGAAATCTGTATCGGTAAAGAATCGGTAACGGCCAACGATACCGAGACAATCTACCGATTCTCGCCAGATGGCCGATACTTTTAACCAACCAATATCTGATATCGGTGAAAATGAAATGAAGCTTATAAAAAAAATTAAAACAGTTACTCCCTTGGTTCCAAAAAAAAGCTAACAACTCAAAAAGTAATATAATATTTTTGTGAAAGTCTATGTTTAAATTTGATCGTAAAATGATTAACATTACACAATATATTAAAATTCCAACAAAATAAACTCTTTATTATATGAAAACATTATTAAACTCTTACTATAATTTGAATTTTAGAATTGCACAACCTAGTATAAACAAAATAAAATGTTAAAAGGAGGGAGTATAAAGCAAATCGATTTCTCCTGACAATGTTTTTGTTTAGATCCAACAGTTACAAAAATTGGCATTCTTAATAGAATGAATTACTACACTTCTATATCAAGCCAAAAGACTAATTTGCAAAATCATAATTATATGATTTCTTCAACAACTGAATTGAAAAGAACAAGTTACAGCTACCGCGAATTAGTTTGCCTGTTGGTGTACGTTTATAAGTATTTCTATTGGAATTCTAAGATTGCCATCTAAAACTGGAAATCCTCACCATCTTTTTGCTTAGTGAGGAAACTACTACGGCTAAAAGGAAACACGTATAGTTCAGAAGACTTCATGATCAGCTATATAACATAGTTATAGGAGGGAGATCAAGACATCCCCAGATAGACGAATCGAGACCTTCGTTGTTCATAGAAGAGGAAGAATAGGATGGCAAATCTGTCACAATTTGGTTGTTCAGCACATTTTCTTGGCCAACCATTTGCTCACAAACTTCACTGTTACTTGAGTCATGACTAGTCTTACTATGGTTGGTACTTAGGTTGGATAGCTGTTCTGATCTGCCTTTTCCATGATCATGATCTGATTCTTCATTGAGCCTTAACCATTCTGATATTCCATTCATTGCATAAAGAGACGCGGAGAAGTTTCGTTCAAACTTCCTCCTTTTCATTGCTTCTGTCAGCACTGGAGGATGATCATGTCCATAATTCTCCTCTTGCAATGGCTCCACAATCTGTTCTGCAATTTCAAATGCTGAGTAACATGAATAAGTACTTGATCCAACACCATCCACAAACTGAAAATCCATGAACCCCAGATCACTTTCTTGATCAGCCATGTCCATTTTCTGATCTCTCTCCTCTTCAACATGGATATCATCACTCAGAAACAGATGATCAACATTGATCCAATCGTCATCCAATACGAATTCTTCATCCCCATAACATTCTTTCCCACAAAAGTTTGATTCAATACTTACAGAATTGCAATCACTTGTAGTTGTAGTGACATTACTAGCATTGCCACAACTTTCACTAAAAAAGTCATCAATTTGACCATCTTCTAATTGCAATGCCTGTGAATTGGCATCAGGGGTGGAGTCAGAAACATTGTTTCTTGCTCTGAGCCTACGTAGGAGAAGATTGGTGATCTTTGGTGAGAGTGCTGGCGCGGAACTTGAAGAGGGAAAACGAGGCCTAAAGTTTGTCCTAGTATTGAATCCGCGGAGCAAGCAAGCAGCCTCATCATAAGCTCTTGCAGCTTCCTCAGCAGTGTCGAATGTGCCTAACCAAACTCTAATCTTTTGTATTGTATCTTTGATCTCTGCCACCCATCTTCCTGAGGGCCGTTGGCGCACCCCAAGGTACCCTTTTCTTGCTTGTCGCGCTGCGACAAAAGCCTCAGCAGCAGCGTCAAGATTCATAATTTGATCCCAACACATTTTACCATTAGCACTAGCCTTTTTCTTCCCCATTACTTGCCTAGCTAAATTTCCTAAAAGGGTTCTTATAGGTATTGCACTGCCTTGAAAATCTTTTTTTCTTGCTTGGTTATGGGACTAAATACCCTTATATATAAGCATATACATTGTGTGTGGGGGTGGGGGTGGGGGTGGGTGAGTTTTGGTGCCTGAGATGTTCACATATGCACTCAATAAGAGTGAATATAAAGGTAGGAAATGCGTGCTGCCGCATAGAAATTGGACTTGATGAATTAATCTTTGGCGACTTTTTGATTCTTTGATCACATATATAGAGTTTATCTTTTAATTATTGGAACTGATATTATTGGTTATATCTAATATATTATTTATTATTTGAGAATATATGAAATATTCTTGACCAAGTTAGATTTCGGCAGGACCACTGATGCTAATTGGATGGCAAGGGATCTGGTACAACCAACCTAATAGCAACAAGTAATGCAGTTCCCGCTTTTTTCCCATTTAACTAATTCGCCATAACTTCAGTAACGAAGTAATTTAAATGAAGATAAAATAAAAAATAAATGATTGTTTTTATATGTAGTCATTTATTTATATTAATTATGAAACACATCTTTTCTTTTTAACATTAAATTAAATTTTTTAACTGTTTTTATCGACGGTCATTTACATTATGCGATTCCTAAATTAATCATCCTATGTAAAAAATATTATAAGAGAAATTTAGAAGCTGCATAAGCAAAATCATTCAAGAGTCATGGGAGAATATATCACACAATGCACTTTACTAATGATTTGGACTCGGTAGCTAAATTTCTCAGTAGACAAGACTCCATAAATAATACTTTAACTCATTAAATAAATTTATTCCTACTTATAATGTATGGATTTTGAAGAACAATAGTGCCAAATAACTACATATGAAGTGCATTTACCAATTTCTTATTTATTTATATGTTTATAAGAGTACAACATTATTTACATCATACTAGCTCCAAAAGGTGCAAAGTACAAACATCTTTTTATGTTGAGACAACTTAAATTATATTTATTCATAATGATACTCCAGTAGTGCAACACTGTTGACAAACATTATACAAGCTTTTAAAGGGTAGTACAAACATTTTTTTAATGTTTAAATAACTTGCATTGTATAATTAGCCTGATTATAAGTCAATAAACAATTTGCATTCTTTGTCTTCCTCAATGCAGATTAAAAAAAAAACGATATCAACGAAGCTTGGTTACACTAAAATCCAATAAAGCTGTCACTAATTACAACATAATGTCATCAAACTTATAATATATGATAAATTTGTGGTATATGTGGTATTGTAACTTGTTTTAAGTAAACAGTTAATTTAGGAGTATATCTTTTTTTTTTATGAAAGTAAATGACACCAATAATTTTACTTATTGATGATTAGCTAAGAAAAAATTTGTATTACGAATAGTTTTCTTATTTCTTCTTTTCGTTTGATATTCAGATTATTTCAACTAATTTATAATGCATTCTAATCATTCATAATAATATTTTAAACAATATTTCTTATATTCTCAGATGCGAAACTTTTTACTACTTTTTATTACAAATAGAAATTAAATTTAATCTTATTTTAATTGTAGAATAAATAAACCGGACTTGTGTGTTTTGAAGTGGGATGTCCATTAGTGACGGTGCTTTTTTTCACCTTTTGTGATTCTGCGCTTGGAAAAGATCACCCATCACAGCATATCCGAGGACATAAACATTTTAAAATAAGGTCTATCGTGTGGTTTCATTTTTTCTCTTTTTTTGGTACATATCTTCATTCAATTTTTATAAATATAAATTACTCAAAACCACAAGTAAGTTTAAAAGTAGAGATGTTAAACTAAAGTTTTGAAATTTTCATATTTTCTCACAAATTTATGTTTTTATTTCAAAATAAGATGAGCCGTCGTTTATATCAATACATAGTTTTGTTCAACTTCATTCTATAATAAAAAAGATAATAAAATACACACGTATTAATACAATTTGTGGCCACATCATCTCTTTCCATATTAGCACAAGCGCATGTGAATGTTGTGTTTAGTTTAATATAATGTAATAAATTTTATACTATTTATTAGATCAGTCATATATAAAGACTATTTTTTATTTTATTCCTTCTGATAAAATTATATATATATATATATATAAAGGCAGCCTCCTAAATAAAAATTATTTTATCATAATTAAAATTTTACACATAATTTATTATTTCTTTATTTTCATATTCCTTCAATAATTTTTTGATACTTGTATTTCATTTATATTTTTTATATATATATTCATTTCATTCTCGTTTCATTCCATTTTAACCGACCAAGCACCACCTAATAAATTGTCATTAGTTGAATGATTTATTTGACATTGTTATGTATGAACAGAAAATTGGTTTTCCTACTCAATATTTATCTCTGGAAGCCACAAGCCCGCAAGTCAATAATAGGGGCACGTTCCCGGTACAAAATAATTAGGGTTTAGTAATTCAAAGTTTTTATGTGTATAGTCTAATTTAAATTATTATTTTTAAAAATTATAGTTATTATTTCAAAAGTTGTTATATAATTAAAATTTTTGAAAAATAATTCATAATAAATTTAATATAATCGAATAATATGTAATTATTGTTAACATGAATAATAACATTAATTTTGATATTAATTAACTAAAAATTTGGTGGTTTTTAGTAGATATTAATTTTAATTTTATACCTAATAACTTTACATATAGTAAATTTTATTTTGTAGACAGTAATTTTACATTAGATAGTGTACATAGTAATTTTGACAAACTGCACGGTAAATAAAGTTTAAGAGACCCACTGAATGGTAATTTTCCAAAAATAATATCTGTTTAAATTTATTGGTCTATATCATTTCCTTAAAAAGACAAAAATCATTCCTAAAAAAATTACTATAACAAATTTACAAGATTTTCGTCAAATATTAAAAGGATTGGGAATTAGATTCAATATGTTTGAAGTGTATAATAACACGTTGCTTCCCCCATAGTTGTTATTATTATATAACAATAAAAATAATGAAATTAAATATTTAAGAAAATTAAATGAAATGTTCCCCTCAACAGTCCCCTGTAATGTCTTTTGAGTTATGGGCAACCTTTTCTTGACTTTAATATTTCTTATAATTAACACAATAACTAGAAGAAATTATTGCCAAAGGAAACAATAAAATAAGAAAGCATAATAGTAAGCTAAAAAATAAAAAGTAGTAAATAATAATAATAATATGAATAATGAATAATCAAATCATAATATTAATATCATAATAATAGGTTTTGTTTAAAAAAAAAAATCAGAAAAATAAGTTTTAATTTTTTAAGTTGCTTGAGGATTGGGCCATCGATGTTCTACTGTTCTTATATGTTCCGGTGAGTAAAAAGCAGCGACCGGTTTTAGCAATTCTAGCGTCGATCTGCCTACGAAACTCCGTCGACTTGTCCACCTGCCTTTCTAAGGTGCGTTATCTTCAGATTTGCAGATTTCTATGTCTTAAGCTAGTTTATCAAATAATTGTTCATAATTTGTTGTGATATAAAACCCTAGATTTCGCATTTCTTTTTTGATTTCATGTTATAGATTTTGTTGTTTGTTGGTTAAACGTTATGTTACGTGTAACTGATTCGTAGTCTGTATGGGAGAATTTGCAGTATTATTGCATCAACATTGTAGTCGGTTTTGGTTTATGTTTTGGGAATGGGTGGGTAAAATCTGAGATTGAGTGAGTTGAAATTGATGATTGTTGTGTCTTAGTGAAGCGAGGAGTTTGTAAAGTTAAAAGCACTGAACAAACAGTTTTGCTGAATCTTAACGAAGATCAGTGCTGATCTCTTCGTTACTAAAATCGACTCTAGTCATTTCTTAGCTCTAATAAGAAATTGTGACTGTAACCAAAAAAATAAATAAGAAACTGTAGCTGACTGCTCTCATCTCCAACGCCTAAGAATATGGTAAGAACAATTTTGTGTTTTTTTCTGCTGAAGCCAGCATTTGCTAGCAAGTAGGCAAGTATTAAAGAGAATATCAATCGAATGTTGTGTGGAACAGTCTATAACACATGTTAGAAGTGAAGTGCTTCCAAAATTGAATTTCCATAAGCACCAAATTAGAAAATTGCAATTTCGCTCAAAGCTTTCCTGCAAATCCCCGTGCTTTAGGGTTCTAGAAAGAATGTGTCGGATCTCATTGAAGGTGAACTGAGTCTGTCAGAAAGGGATATCATCTTTCCACAAGCTTCCTTCCCTTTCAACCATGATTACACACAAAACCATGAATGCTCACCTGAATTGCAACTTACAACTACATGTTAGACCCTGCCTAAAAAATATTCCCCCATCCCCACCCCCAGAAGATTTATACATAAGGCTGTAGCACTTAGATTTGGAGTTATGTATGCTTATGCTGTCTTAATGTGAATCTCTCATTACAGAACATATGAATGGCCACTTGTCAGCACGAGATAAGGTGAATAGATCTTTAGCCTATTGCACTATGTAGGTAGCAAATAGTGAGATAAATGTTGAGAGGTAGTATATTATTAACCTGGGAACCACGATTGGAGTATGCTTGATAGCTGGTGTATGCCTCAGGTATAGCTCATTATTGTTAAGCTTAAAATAATGTTTTAGGCATAGTTATGAGAACCGTATGATACAGTGTCCTGTCATTGTACAGTTCGGTGTGATCCAAAAGCAATTCAATACGTTTCATAAGGCATATCAAAATTAGCATTGTATCGCAAGTATCACAAAGTATCAGTTGTGATGCAGTACAATTCATATGATGAAAATACATTTTACAATTCTTTTGAAAACAACATTTAGCACACTCAAATTGACACCATACTTCGATTCTTCCCTACAAAAAGGAACATCGGATTTAGAGTATTTTAAATACTATGTACCTATTCATAATTCATGTTTTAGGTCATAACAACAATTTGTGACACAGTTTTGCACAAATACAAGTTGATTGTCCAGTAAACTTCATTGTTATATGCTTAAAGATAGATTAGTAGTCTATTGTTCACATTGAAGTCAAGCTCATATGCTTCCAAAAAGTAAGCTTCAGGTATGTTTAAAAAGAATTATACAGTATGGATATCATAAGATTCATAACTATTTGGATTTAATTCAGTTTTATCAAACCTCATCAAGTCTTTGAAGAGACTTCTTTTAAAGTAAAACAATTTCTTGTAATGATTATGCTAATGATCTGTACGTTTGAAATCTTTTCGGCTTAAACGAATAGCTGAAAACATTGAATTTTCAGAATTACCATGTCTGTTACATTTATCATGGCATAACAAATGTGCGTAACTTTTCATTGGGCTTTCTGCAACGATATTATATATGTCAGCAATTTATTTGAAAAGCTTCATCAGTAAGTTTATATGTTGGATCAATATTTTTTGAATGAAAGTAAGAAGTTAATTGCTTAAACTTGACTCTGTCAACTTACTTGTAATCAATTTCTTTACACTGTATGCCGCACATACAGAAGTTAATTGCTTAAATTTGACTCTGTATACCACACATGATCTATACTTTTTCAGGATAATTGTGGAATTTAATTTAGCTTGTTATGCTAGCTGTGTGTTGTAAGTCATAACTGATCAATTAATCAGTGTTGTTCTGCAGATTTTTGATTTTAAACTAGGGCCATGTCATCCTCATATCTCCCAGCGACCACTGAATCACTCATTCAAGCTACAGAAGCCAAAGCTGCACCCGAAGCTATTTCCATCCTCTATCGCATAATTGAGAACCCTTTATCGACTTCTGAAGCCTTAAGAATCAAGGAACAAGCAGTTTCTAGTCTGTCCGATCTTCTCAGGGAAGAAGGTAGGGCTGAGGAACTCCGAAACCTTCTGACCCAATTGAGGCCCTTCTTTTCCAAAATCCCCAAGGCAAAAACTGCAAAAATTGTTCGTGGAGTTGTTGATTTGGTAGCTAAAATACCGGGTACAACTGATCTACAGGTATCCCTTTGCAAAGAAATTGTGGAGTGGACCCGTGCTGAGAAGCGTACTTTCCTTCGCCAACGAATCGAGGCAAAGCTTGCAGCTCTTTTGATGGAAATCAAGGAGTATTCAGAGGCGTTAAACCTTCTTTCAGGTCTAATCAAGGAGGTTAGAAGGTTGGATGACAAGCTATTACTTGTGGAGATAGACCTCTTGGAGAGTAAGCTCCATTTCTCTCTGAGAAACCTCCCTAAAGCCAAGGCTGCTCTTACTGCTGCAAGAACAGCTGCCAATGCAATTTATGTGCCTCCAGCTCAACAGGGCACTATAGATTTGCAAAGTGGGATTCTTCATGCAGAAGAGAAAGATTATAAAACTGCCTACAGCTATTTCTTTGAAGCCTTTGAAGCTTTCAATGCTCTTGAAGACCCTCAGGCAGTTTATAGTCTTAAGTACATGCTGTTATGCAAAATTATGGTGAATCAGGCTGATGATGTAGCTGGAATAATATCATCACAAAAAGTGGGCCTGCAATATCAGGGGCCAGAACTTGATGCAATGAAAGCTGTTGCAGATGCTCATTCAAAGCGCTCGTTGAAGCTCTTTGAGTCTGCTCTTCGGGATTACAAGGCACAACTTGGGGAAGATCCTATTGTTCACAGGCACCTCTCCTCCCTCTACGATACTTTGCTGGAGCAAAATCTCTGCAGGTTGATTGAGCCTTTCTCAAGAGTTGAGATCAATCATATCGCTGAGTTGATTGAATTGCCAGAAGAACATGTGGAGAAGAAACTGTCTCAGATGATCCTGGATAAGAAGTTTGCAGGTACCTTAGACCAGGGTGCTGGATGCCTAGTCATATTTGATGACCCCAAGCCAGATGCAATTTACCCGGCAACATTAGAAACCATTTCAAATGTGGGCAAGGTTGTTGATAGCCTCTTCATGAGGTCTGCCAAAATAATGGCATAATTGTTTTGGTTTCAAGATCCTTGTCTAGCTTCCCTGTTTTCCTTTTCTCATTCGGTGTACCTCTGTATTTCTTCCCAAAGACACGTCCTTTTCTTTTTCTCTAATGCTGTTACTTTGTTAGACTGATTTCACCTTTTTCCCTTGAATTGATAGAACTGATTATAATTTTTCTTTATATATATATATATATATATATATATATATATGTATATATCATATTAGAAGATTAATAATCTCAATCTCATATGTTTCAACACACTTTTCTAATGCTGTTGCTATGCTAGACTGATTTAATTTCATATTTCTGTACATCTGCGATATACCGAGCAACGTTCGTTATCACATTGTGTTCTCTCGTTGGAAGATAATAGCTTAAACTCTGAAATATGTCATTTACTCATTCTCCTTATATTACTCTCTCAATAAATTTTTCAGGTCAATTTATAAAATTCTAGATTTTCAATTTAGATGGATCTATTTTTTGAAATCACCAAAAATGACTATTATAACTTCTAACAGGTTATATCAAAACTAAAATCCATTTGTATTAATTTTGAGTTTCAGAAAATAATGTTTTAATTTCCTGATACTTTCATATTAATATTTTATTTTTGGATGCGTATATTGTCTATATGATTATATTAATCTTTATTTTAGATATTTTTCATTCGATTCATTAGATATCACCATCGCTGTCAGTTTGGTACATAATGTCGACGCGTCTATCTATATGTCTAGTTCTTTGTTTTCTGCTATTTTGTCAATGATTATGGGTTTAGCATTAATCTAGAATAAGCTAGAAATAAAATAGTCCAGGTGTTTGCGACTATTAGTAAACGGTCATCTATTACCCTCATACTTTTAGCACCAAGATATTTTCACCTTATTTTAGTGTTTGAAATTGGATATAGTCCATATCTATTAATTTAATATGTATAATATAAAGTCAACAGTTACGTAATATTCCACATATTTTCTTAGTTATTTAAATAAAAGTTCAACATTTTTCTTTGAATTGATTTACATTATTAAATATTTTTTTAGATATTTATTATCCACGTATAAGTTTCGTTATCTGCATAATTGTGACTTTTGTTCATGAACCTCTATTAAATGGCGTTACTACAAAACAGTCACGGAGTTTGAACAGGTCAATAAAAGCAAGCAGACCCCAATCCTCCAATAAGAAAATTTCGTGATCCATATCAACATTTTTCTTTTTCTAAAAATAGAAAGTAACCATGATCTACACCTTCATATAGCAACTGATCATCGTTGTCGTCATCTTCATTCATCATTTCAATCAAATTTCCATTATACATATAGATTTCCAATTTACGTACCGAAACCACATTTAGGAATTACTCAATCCTGTTTCCGTCTTAGTGATAGCTAGGTAGGTCCGATTCCCAATGAGTGGGAGCGAAGGTAGTTCGGGACATTCTGGAGATGCAGCGGCGCCGGCGCCGGCGACGAAGAAGAAAGGGAAGGCCAAAGTGAGCCGGACGTCGCTCATATTGTGGCACGCTCACCAGAATGATGCGGCGGCGGTGCGGAAACTTCTCGAGGAAGATCGCTCTCTGGTTCAGGCTAGGGATTACGATCGTCGGACTCCGCTTCATGTTGCCTCGCTTCACGGTTGGATCGATGTTGCCAAGTCTTTACTTGAGTATGGTGCGGATGTCAACTCCCAAGATCGCTGGAAAAACACGGTAATCGGAGCTAATTAATCTTCGTTAAGTATATCTCTGATGATATCCCTGTTCTCTGCTTTAGCTCGTGTTCTGAAAATTAATTTTCGAATTTGGATAAAATGTTCTGCTTTGCAATTTGTAGGCATTTAGCTGACTAGTCAGGGTGTTCGGGAACAACTAAATATTTACTTGCTTATAAGTAAAATTGTAAATTAAAATAAATGATTATAAATAGTTATTTATAAGTAAAAGTATTTGATAATAATTTTATCTTATAAATAAAAATATAATTTAAAATAAGATGAATGATGTACGGATAACGATGACTTATAAGTTAAAATATATTGTAGATTTACTAAAATGACTTGTAAGTTAAAAATAAGTTCAAAAAAAAAAGACAAATTTGTAATTGTATTTGGTCAACTCTACTTATTTCATTTATACTTGTAAACAAGAAAATAATAAACAAGTTTTACTTGCTTATTTTTTTACTTATAAGTAAAAAAAAATAAGTCACTGTCAAACACAATTATTTTAAAAACACATTATAAGTATTTGCCAAACACCCTCTTAATCTTGTGGAATTTTTATATTTTATGATTAATGGAGCTTTGTATATCATTAATGGCATAGGATGCAAGCTGAAATGGCATAGGATGCAAGCTGAAGGGCATACTAATGTATTGGTGCCTTTTAATTAAGTGTTAATACAACAGTTGTTTGCCTTATTTTTCTTACTCTAATGCTTTCATCTAGTTCTCTATTAGTCGCCGTCTGTTACCTGAACTTGATATCTCTCGTGACAGCCTCTAGCTGATGCAGAAGGAGCTAATAAGAAAAGCATGATTGAATTATTGAAGTCATATGGAGGTCTATCATATGTAAGTTCAATGCCCACGATCCCTCTCTTTCCCCATTGCCGCTGTATTTTCAGTTTCACTGTTGAACGTGTACCTTTTCGTACCATCATTTACTTGGAGCATATTGATCAAATATTATGCTTATTATCTTTGGCTTTTACTGCTTTTAAAATATTGTTTTTTATTACCCTCATCAGAAAACTTATAGTTTCTACTATTTTTATCCTAATGATACAGTCCCCTAAATGTTTGACAGATCGTCAGTAATTGGTTTCCACTGACTTAATAAACCTTTAATCAGAAAGTTCAATTCCATAGAAGAATCCTTTTTGGATGTTATTGGACCAGCACTAGGTTTATTCTACTGTAAAGAGTTCTACAAGAACATTAAGTTTATAGTTTTGAGTTTACAACTTTAAATAAGGAGTATAAGTTGCCTAATGTTTACAGCATCCTCTGTTCCCCCGTCCCACACTTTCTGTATGTTCTTAAACGTTTTCATAATTAAGGAATTGAGTGATTTTCAGCCTTCCAGCTGCATGTTTGGCTGAATGTAAGAATGCGTGTAGAATGCGTGTTGCATATGTATCATTCTATTAAAACCCTCAACCTGAATGTCTCGGCGTCTTACGCCGAGCTTGATATAGTCATACAAGTAAATGAACCCTTGGCATTTGGGACATCTGGAAAGTATTAATTTACATTGGGGTGATCTTAATTTTGGAAATGGTATTTTGGTTAGATTTTAACCAATGCCAAAGACTTATAAGGATAGAGGGCTCTGCTGAGGTGTTAAATTGTTAATATTTTCCAAATATGCTGCAATTCTATGAAGACGTGTTTATTGTGCAGTTGGCTAACTTTTAATTATATGTTGTAGGGTCAAAATGGAAGCCATTTTGAGCCAAGACCTGTTGCACCTCCTTTACCCAATAAATGCGACTGGGAGATTGACCCTTCTGAGCTGGACTTTTCAAATTCAGTTACTATCGGGAAGGTCTGCTCTTTCTATTTTTATGTTTATTTTTCGGTTAAGCACATCAGTCTCAATTTGAATTTGACCAATTTATTGATATCTAAATTGCATTTCAATTATAAATCAATCCAGGTATTAGACATCTGTATGAGATACTTTATTATTTGCATGGAAGTTATTTGTTTCCCTCACTTCTCTCTAGTCCTAAAGTTATTGCTGGGTTACTACTTAGATATGTCATATGTATCTACCTATCCTTAAAATATGTGTGTTTGAAACACTTGCAAATGATTTTGAAATTTTGACTACCTTCTCTTTACACTTTCTTTTGTTGTTACTTGTTGACAGTCTGAGCATTATACCGCAACTACTATGAGTAAAGTTTTCCATGTAATAAGGAAGCTGCCCTTCAAGCTTGAGGGATAAATCTGAAGGAGTGATCTTTTCCTGTTAAATAAATATATATGAGGAGGAATATGAAATAGTTTAGTAATCATATACTACCCTAATAAGCTCCCCCATTATTCTAGTAATGATCCCTTAAAAGTATTATTCTTGATATATCATAAACTTGTAGCATGAGAGGGTCCATATTGTTATCTCAATAATACTCTTAATCTGTAGATACTGTTTTCTCTGGACAAGGATGGTTTAGCCCTCGAGTCTTAATGAAATGTATTGAAATTCTGTACTTATTCATTTTTTTGTTAATTATTCTTAAGAAGGATACTGCCAAAGTTCCCTGACTACTTTTTTACATTTAATTTTCGTTTTATTAGGGGTCCTTTGGCGAAATCTTGAAAGCAGGTTGGCGTGGAACACCTGTAGCTGTCAAGCGAATTCTTCCAAATCTTTCAGATGATAGACTAGTGATGTAAACTTCACTTCCTGTATCACATGCTCTATATGTTTATTTACACTATTTCAACTAAAGTTGTTGCATTTATAGTTTTTAAAGAGATATAAAGTATTAGCTTAGTCAATTGCATGAAATTATCCATTGTAACTTCAGGAATTCACTACATTGTTTTCTGACTCAACTGTTTCTAATAGACCTGAAACCATATGATAGAGAAATACAGATTAACTACAATATGGATATAAAGCTTGCTTTGATCAAAGCTGATGTACTTTTTAACCTCGAAAAAGGATTGGTGATTTAGTATCCTCCAATATTCAGAGTTTTGCCGCTGTAACTGAGGCAGTTCTTGTCTTAGATATAATATGCATTCTTCAGTTATTCCCAAGTATTTGGACTGAAGTACCTTAGTTTTGTCTTTTGTTTATTTGATGTTCAGTCAGGACTTCAGACACGAGGTGAATTTGCTGGTGAAGCTTCGGCACCCTAATATAGTGCAATTTCTAGGAGCAGTTACAGAAAGGAAGCCGTTAATGTTAATTACTGAATACTTAAGAGGGGTAAATGAAGACATTTCACGTATTGTATTTATACACTATATAGTTCATCTGTCCTTGATGGAATGTCAAGTGAAAGTGATCATGACACAGATTTTGTCTGGGCCGTTTTTATTTTTTATTTTTTATCATTATGGTGTACATGTAATTTTGTGTGGGAAAAATTGAGAACTAGATTTTAAAAGCATGGATGGTGGCCTCTCACATCGTAATGCATATACACACATTTTGAGAAGGAGTGAGTAATACCTTCTTCTCCTCCAAAGCAGGAACCTCCCCTGCTAAGCAATTTAATCCCTGTTTGATTACAGGGAGATCTTCATCAGTATCTAAAGGAGAAAGGTGCACTTAGTCCAGCAATAGCAATCAGCTTTGCATTAGACATTGCCAGGTCTCTCTCTCTGTGCCCATAAAAGTTGTTCAGCAGAAACTGTATGTCTGTTTGTGAGCTGTATGGTGAGATAATTAAGGAACAATTTTTGGTACTATGAGAATGAAACGAAAGAAGAAAGGAATATACGTAGTTCCTCCCCCCTAACGATGAAGTAAAATATTTATATCAATGGTCTCAATTTATGCTCTACCGATGGACTTATTAGAAATTACACTAATATTTTGGATATTAGTGGAATTATAATAATGATGACGCATACTTGTCTAGTTGGTTGAGTGAATTAATCTCTTCATCTAACTGCTCCCTCATTTATGATTTGGTGGATTTTCCCTCGTATTTCATTTTGCAACCCAGTACTATTGGAACAGACTTATAATAAAATTTGGTAAAAGTTTTGTTTCCATTAAAATTTGAATGAGAACTAACTTGGGTTATGAATATGATGTTGCAGAGGCATGGCTTATCTTCATAATGAGCCTAATGTGATAATTCACAGAGACTTAAAACCAAGGTTCGTAACTTTTGGGAATGTATACACACGCATACGCGTGCGCACACACATATATTTAAGTATATAAATGTGTTATTTCAATGGCAACTATCAATCTGGTGCCATCTTCAAAAGTGTTCTCTCTCTCTCCACCTATTCACTGTTCCAGACATGCACAAATTATAATAATTTTCTTTATTCCTGGGAGGGAATGTGTTATTTTTATACCTGAAGGCTGACTCTGTTAAATTATTCAGAAATGTCCTTCTGGTCAACTCCAGTGCAGACCATCTAAAAGTTGGAGACTTTGGATTAAGCAAGCTTATAAGAGTTCAACATTCTCATGATGTGTACAAAATGACTGGCGAGACTGGAAGTTGTGAGTGTTTTATTTATTATGCTAACCCAGTTTAGATTGAACCTTTGATATCGTTTTTTATTCTCCTTTCCTTTTTTGTGTATATGTGAAAAAAATTCTGGAATGAAAGACCGGTACATGGCTCCAGAAGTCTTCAAGCACCGTAAATATGATAAGAAGGTTGACGTTTTCTCTTTTGCAATGATACTATATGAGGTAAGATGCTATTTTCGAAAGATTATGAAAGGAATGCACAGAAATTATGAACCTAGTCACTGATCATGCAAAGTGGTGCAGATGCTGGAAGGTGATCCTCCTTTATCGAACTATGAACCTTATGAAGCAGCCAAATATGTGGCTGAAGGGCACAGGCCTATGTTTAGGGCCAAAGGTTACACTCCTGAGTTGAGAGAGTAAGTCATTCTATTGTTTGCCCGTAATTTTCGTGAGTCACTCCATACCTACGTACTTGAACCATATTTGGGCTTGGTATGTTTTTTAATTTGAACAGAGAAATAAAAGCAAGTTTGTTTTTTATGCTTGTAAAAATCATGACTTCTTTGGGTAATCTTTGTTCTAAAGTTTCGTTGCACTGACTTACTACTTAATAGTATCAGTTGTTTAATCATATGAAACTTAGTTTGTACTGATTGAAAGTTATGAACATGCATTTACTGGAGTAGAATTTAGCGTGTACATTGACTAATTTCCTGTATGCACATTCCAGAATTCGTTGCTTATTTCTATGTTATTGAACTTTTCAGATTAACAGAGCATTGCTGGGCAGCCGATATGAACAGAAGACCTTCCTTCCTCGAAATTTTGAAGAAGCTCGAAAAAATCAGAGAAATCATACCCGTTGATCATCACTGGAACATCTTTACTTCTTGACATATGGGATTCATCAATTATTGGTCTCACACTCGTGAAGTATTTTTGTTTTTCTGTTCTTTATTATTATTATTTTTTATAAATACGGGAACTGGTCCTACTGGAGTTGTTTCCATGACCAGATATTTAACTTCTACATGAGATCCGAGTATTGAGATTTTAGGTGATATTGAATAGATTCCTTGATTTCATCTCTCTCTAGGCTCGTCTTCATCTCAAAACAGCCTCTGAAGGATGTCCCAGGGATATCAGCTTTGATACTCCCATCTTTTGATCATGAATTCCTCTCTTTCTTTCTTTCTTTTTCAAACCTTCAGTTTTCTTCTGCTGCTTGTAACTTGTCAGTTCTCTTAAGTTGCGTGTACGCGAAAATAGTTCTTTCATTAACTGCTGTGTTCTTTCCTCATAACATTTCAATATTTGCTGCTACAGCACCACGAAATTGTTCAGGCTATATCTCTTCTTCTGTACTTCTTGGAGTTGTTAGTCACTTTTAAGAAGAATAATAATAGTGGTTCCGTTCGTTAGTTTGTCACTTCCGCAGTCATGAGACTAAATCTTTTTTATTTTCTTGGGTGACTAGTTAAGGGTTAGCAGGATATGAAGTAGAGAACACAATTTCAGGAAGAAAAAAAATAGTAGTAACACAATTTCTTATCACTTGATGCAGTTTATGTCTAAATTTAATACTCCTTATAAAAGACGTTACATACTTATACACAGCTTCTTCCGGTTCATAATAATTATAATTTAACTTTTTTATATTTATAATTAGGTGAATTCTTTTATATGCTAAATATTTTTAATTTTTTAAAATAAAGTTAATAATAAAATTTTTTAAAATAAGAACTAATATAAATAAATTTTTTAATTAAAATAAAATATTTAACATATAAAAAATATTATCTATATTTACAAATAAAAAACAAAGCAGACAATTATTATCAACCGAACACGTACGGTTATTATCGATCGGAGTACTTTATTAAGTGCCACAGTATATATAACTGCAAACTCTTCTAACGACGCCGGCATTGGGAGATGTGATAATGTGAACCTTTGGCACATTAAAGAAAACAAATGAACCAAGCTGCTCTTCAACCTCTTTATTTATTATATTCAATATCTCCACCTCTGCTCCCTCACCGACTGCTATTTAATCTTGCCATGTCGTCATCATAAACAGAAAACGGGTCCAATCATGTTTCGACTTGTTAAATTTTTTGTTGATTTTGAGTCCGATCATTTAACCCTGAGTTCTACGAATGAAATGCTGACACTTCTCTAAGAAGAAGAGGAAAAGAAAAATCTTAGTATTATTATTTGATGTGCTTTTAATACCAACATTTCCGACAAGAAATATATTTTCCTTTAAAGCTATGTTATGGGATGATGATGAATTATTAAATTGTAAATGGCTATAGAGTTATGAAATGATCAAATAAGCTTCCTCTTCTCAAAAAATGACTTCAAATGCCATAGCTGCAATCCCGAAACTGACAAGCAAAGCAGCAGAGAAAGCAAACTCAACCAACCCATTTTGGAGTTGGTTGTGCTGTTTAGCTCCATAATTTCCTCTTCACTGCAACAAAAGGATCAAAGACTAGTCACATAAAATGCTAGTAACAAGATTGCAACATCCCTCAGTGATGAAAACCATTACCTTTGGCGAAGATATAACATCTCCTCATGAACAGATGTTACAGTTTCATAAAGTTTCTTCACCTCCAATTCCATAGCCTAGTGATGAAACATTGGAACAGAAAGATAATTAACTGGATCAAAGTAAATATTCAATACAATTTCTAAACATCTCATAGATTTGCAAAACAAATGCAAGAAAAAGTAGAAATTAGACAGTCATAATCAAGAGTTTTGCCATAGGCTCAAACAAGGACTAATGAAATATACCGGTTTGCATATGTATTCAAGACACATGCTTTGCAAGTATTATGAAAGATTTGATTAATTAGTCCAGCCATAAATTTGATACTGTGGTTTGCCTTCAAATTTGTAACCCATTCTATCAATACGTAAACACCGCGGTAGTATTATATACCACTTCCCTTGCTACAATTTACTTGTATAATACAAATATCACTTGAGATCAGGTTATACACAACTACAATCTTATATTCAGTTATTCCATGCACAGTTTATCACTAAACAAACATCTGACTAATGTTATTGAAGGTTGTAATGTTTATGGCATTACTACAATGATCCTCACAAACATATATAGCAGTAGTGTAGAAAAGAGTCCAAAGATTTGCAAAGCAATTGATCTAATGGAACACATTCAATGACTTTTCTAATAAAACACAGCATGACAATGCCTAGAAATTAAACATCCCCTCAACAAGCAAAAAACAGATCAAATTTCAGAGTATTTTTCTAAAGAAAAACAAAATGAACTTTAAGGTTTACAAACGTGTGAGTTTCAAGAAAAAGCTTAAACTTAAATGAGATTAAGTTCATGAGGAAAATGAATTTGAATTAAAAAGAACTTACATCAATGGAGCCTTTTCTCGCAACATTAGTCCAGTCTTTTGCGGCCACACCGGATTTCCAATCAAATTCAACAGTCACTGTAACAGGTGGGTTGTGATCATCAACCCAAACGCAAGCTGTGTAGTCTCCACCTTCTACTGCCTGAAAATGAAACTGTCCTGCCTCCACATTGTCTGCGCGGTGATAGCTATTCCCAGAAGCAGAGTTCATCACCTACATTCAGCAAACCCATCTCCATTACCCAAGAAGAAAACAAACAAACACATCTCAACCCACAATTCAAACAAGAAATGTATGGAAGCCACTATATCTGACTGCGTAAAAACACTGAAAAAATTCAATCTACAACAAAATTATATTCTGGGTACCAACAAAACCCCCCTAAAGATCACCTGTATAATAATGTATAACAGCAATGACGAAAAAAAATTGTATCTTTAAGTTTTGGATCGTTTAACCGTAACATAATTCAAAACAAAAAATGTGGGAAAAAGAGAAACAAATACACAAAATAATTACCCTGACATTAAGCTTGTGAGAATCGGCGAGAGAGGGATGGTGGTCATTGGGATTAACAATGGAATACTTGGCGACAGTCATGGAATTGGGTTTGATGTCTTCTGATATGCATTTACTGTGACCCGATTCCAGATGAAATCGGATTGACTCCGCGATCGATGTCATAAACCCTACAGCTACTATTATACCAATGACAAGCTTGGAGATTTTTCTTCTGTATACCATCATCTCTATCGATTGAGATGGTGTCAAAATTTTGATTTTGCTGCTAGAAACAGAGAATATATATATGAATATATTTGTAATACAATAGGGAGGCGGAAAATGGTAAACCGCGTCCACATGTACAACTTTCACAAACAAATCTGCGGTCAACAATTTATACAAATAAATTTGTATAAACATATGTTATAAATTATCAATTATTAAAATTTTAATTGTGAGTATATCATAATTCACTAATTCTATATAAAATTTAATTACATCATTTTGTGTACAAATTAGTATTCAGAATATCATTCTTTTATAATTTATAATTCATAAAGTAATACATCGTATTGTGAAAAATCTTTATTTTTTCTTTTTTTCATTTTCTATCCGTTCGAGAATTTTAATTTTGTGAGAAAAAAAATAAAATTGGGAAACAAGAAATAAAGAGGTGTTTGTGAATTTTTTTTAAGGAGAGAAAAGAAAAGGTGTAAATTTTTTTTTTCAAAAGTGAGATGAAATGGAGAGAAAATCTTTTCTCTTTAACTTTTATGGTGGATGAAGTTTTCAATTTTTTGGAATATGAGTTTCTTTTTTTTTTAATTTTTATCGCCATTAATATTCTTTTGAAACTCTCAATCAAATATTTTATTTCCATAAAACTTTAATTACAACTTAACATCGTTAATGTATATCTTCATGAACATAGCAAAAACTTGCATTTTATGTCGTGAATATCGTCATAACTATTTCAAACCAAAAATTGAAAAATTATACTTTTATATCTTTGAGAGTTTCAATAACTTGCCAACGACAATTAATCAAGGATTTTAAATATGAATTTCATCCCAATTTTTTCACGTCAATCACAAATTATGGCGGACCAAAAAAATTGAGAATTTATGTCAGTTACAAACATTAAGAATTTATATATGCTATAATTTATAGCAAACGTAAAAATTCTAAAATCTATCTTATCGTTTTTTTTAACTTGAACAATTAATATTGGATTATTTTAAATAATATTTTTTTTCAACATTAATCATGGATCATTATGTATCAATACAAAAAAATGTGTCGGATATAAACGAAGGTGTTATGTAACTAAATCAAAAATCGTAGATATATTAAGACTATGTTCAATAATGACTTAAAAATAGTAAAAATTAACTACCAAGTTAAAATTAACTATTATAGTATACGTGTATTACTTTTTTGTTTTCTTTGAAGGTAATTTATAAGTAAGAAGTAAAAAATAAGGTGGGTTTACTTTTGAGAAAATGATTTTTAAGTCATAATTTGAGAATTAATTTTAGCTAAATTCTGATTACTAAAATGCCCTCTATTATTCAATAACATATTATAATATTACCATGTCTTATCTTCAACCTCCTCTGACATTTATGTTTATGTGTTATATCTAATTTGTAAATTTATAATTTATCATCAACTTAAAAATTATTATTATTTGAACACTTTTTTATATGTTTTAATTTAAAAACATATTTCTAAATAAAACTGATACCAAAATATTTTTTCTTTAAATTTAACTTGAAAATATTTAGAAGTTAAAAGTTGTCCCGAGTCTAAATATTTCACATGCTATTCAAATAAAGAATTCCTTTAATATGTGCATCGAAACTACCATTGCCGGTTTGCAATTTGAGAAACTATCACCATGCATCCAAAATTCAGATACCAACACAAACAAAAAAACTACATGGAAACAATCGGAACAAATTAAATAACAATATTTCATTGGCCCGTCAGAAACGGAGACATCTAATCTATCAACATCCCTCTTCTTTTGTCGTTCCCCCAGCTTTGTTTTCTTTTTCCCTTCTTGCCAACCAAACAGTCCCACATTCTCCTTTACCAGATTCATATAAGCTAGAATTATTAAAAAGGAAATTAGGCACATATTTGAAAGCTTGAAACTTTCCGTAAAAAGAAAATAGAAAATCTGGTAAATGATTGATGCTAATGTGCTTCTTGGGTGGTTGAAGCTTCTTAAATTTCTTGTTATGGTCGCTCGTGATTTTCTGCCGCTTGTCCCCTCTTTTTCGATATAATCTTTGGAGTTTGCTTTCTGAGGTTCTCAATTATTGTTACTTTTTTGCAAAAGCTTGATCTTTTGTATTTATTCAAGTTCCCAAAGTGTCGATTAGTGCATTGCATATTTTCTATTGATCTCGTGTTTACACTGTTGCTTTGAGGTGTAAAAATTCAGTATTTCTTGTTGTACGTTATAATTTCAAATTGGAATCTGGGGTTTGCATTTCCTTTGTTGGAAGTGATTTGTGAAAATTTTATTGGGTGAGATTTTGATTTTTGTTTGGGTATGAAGAAGAGGCAATGAGGTGGGGGAAAGAGAAATGGAGTTTAGATCTGAGAATGCACAGAATAGGTGTGATAAACTGCCCGGGCAGGTGATTCCGAAGACTAGGTTACAAATATGGTTCATTAGGGTTTGTTCCAGCATTTTGATATGGACTTGTTTAGTTCAGCTAGTTACGGTTGGCGAGCTTTGGCATCCACGGTTGCTGGCAGGGCTATCCAATCGTTCAAATGGCTCTTCCAAGATTTCAACAGAGGAAAGGGCGGTTCCGTCGCTGCTTCCTCTTCTTCCTGCAAGTGAGTCCCTTTTGAACTTGGTTTTGATTGAACTATTGAAGTTAGTATCTGAGAAAAAATGTTCAGTAATTGTAACATACTCGTCTCTCTGAAGCACATTTAAAAATTCTTCTAATTAACTAGGAGGACTTCTGCTGTTTGACCGTTGTTAATTTGCATTTTAATATGGTCAAAGTTTAGATTTTCAGATGAAAGATGTGTGGAATTTATTCCTTCGATAGTTTAATTAGGTCAATTTGGGACCATTATGAGACTAATGAAGGTGTAATAAATTTTCTACATTATTAGGTATTGTACTCAAGTAAGAGTGGTGTATGCATTAAAGCTTGGGAGAAGAAGGAAACATTGTTGTTTAATAGATAGTTTTTTCCTGCACATATATTGTCATGACTGCAGCTATAAGATGTGATGACTTAGTTCATCGATGCGTGAGGAGACTTTCTTTCTTTGCTTTAGAGAGCATGTAACACTCCTGAATGCCTTCTGTTCTGCAGGGAACTACACTAGTAATGGTTTTCTCAAAGTTTCTTGCAATGGAGGTTTGAATCAAATGCGTGCTGCGGTTTGTACTTCTTGTTTTCTTTCTCCTGATATTTATTATATATTTGACAACTTTTTTACACAAATGAATTGGCCGATTTCAGATCTGTGACATGGTTACAGTTGCTCGACTATTAAATCTTACTTTGGTTGTTCCAGAGCTGGATAAGACATCCTTCTGGGCTGATCCTAGGTATAGCTTTGGAGAATTTATGATTTCCTTCTCCACTTTGCTGTTTTAAATATTTGAACCACGGAGATTTGACTTGCAGTAATTTCGAGGATATTTTTAATGTGAGACACTTCATTGATTCATTGAGAGATGAAGTTCACATTGTCAAAAGGATTCCAAAAAAATTTATCAGGAGATATGGATACCAGTCACTACAAATGCCTCCTGTTAGCTGGTCGAGTGAAAAATACTACCTGGAACAGGTCCGTAAGCTTGAGGGTTATTTGTATCTTAGTCTACATTGTAAACAATTTTTGCTCAAAGGTTTATTTGATTTCAAAAATCTGCAGCATGTTGATATGTCACTGGCTTATGGCCTATAAGTTGATCATTTGGCTTCAGCATTTTCCATGCCTGTGCAAATGTAGTTAGCATTTTTAAATATGAGTTCTTTGATGTTTACCCATCTATGGGTTCAAAAATTGGTGCCATTTTCTTGTGTTGTTATGATATGCTGATTTACATGTCCTTTTTCACCAGTTAGAGTGCAAATGAACTGAACTAGTTTCTATAAACCTCAAACTTGGTTTTGGTTGACTTCAAACCAATCTCAAGTCAGTCTTGAGCTTAACCCTACATGATACTGCAATAGCCTGATAAACTAGGTTTGTGTCTTACCCGCATTCGATGATCTATAAAACTTCCAATTACTTGGCATGGGTTAAGTACGAACTCCCACATGCCATTCATCCCTAACTGGAGGCAGATGATACATTTTCTGATATGTTGTTAGCCATCAATATTGCTCTTCCTTGACACTGCTGATGTTAATCATCTTAATGGTTATTTTTTTTTTAATTTTTTAAATTTCGTTTATGGTCATAGGTGGGGGTTGGGATGGGAATAAGATGATACTATGACGAAGTATTAAAGTAAGAAACTTTTGGTTTAAAGCACTAACTTGGGAGTGACCTCAGATTTGTGTCTTGTAACTGCTAGGTTTGGAAGATCTGTATACTTGAATCATGAGTGCTTGTTAATGCAGTCCCTTGGTGACAATTTTGAGAAAACAATAGTTCCATAATCGCCTTAAAACAAAATAGTGCTGCTATACTGTAGAGTCTGCCGTATTTGATAGTTTATATTTGCCTGAACAACATGTTAGAATGTATGTGAAGCTTTGTGTAGCTAGACCTGATATAAGTTTGGTTAGATGCAGGAACTTTTTTCATGACTTATCAGTACAAGCTTCAGGTTTGACAGAGGCACTTGCTTTCTGAAATTGAGGATGCATCTGTCATCCATACTCTAGTGACACTCTTAACAAAATAAAAGTATTTTTGTTGATTTTGTGTGACATGAAAAAGGAAAAACAAGTTAAGAAATGAAAAGTCAGAATAACAAGTAGCCACCACGAGCTTCAGTTGTTCTACTTTCCATCTTGTGGCCCTGATATTTGCGGCACTTGGTAAATGTAGATTTGGCAGTGCTATAGTTTCATTGTAGGAGTAAAGAGCCACAAAATTATTTTGGATGTCAAATTTTTAATTTTCTGCGAACCAGACTCATTATTGAACTACAAGATAGCTCCACTTATAAGATTCAATCAAGTTTGAATATGCAATGGCTGAAGGATGTGAAATATTATTTTTAAGTAACCATTGCAATCAAAGATATTGCCTTTGATTTCATAATTGCTACCTTGACAGCATCTATTACTTATGGCTGGATTAAATAACAACTTGCTTTCCTCTAAGGAGAGAAGTTTAACTGAAAATTACATGGCAAATGAAATGTTCTATAATGAACAAATTTATTTCTTTGTTATTCACTCCCCCCTGAGCGTGTCCGTTTCTATTTTACACATTTTGATGGCTTCATCCCCTATGCAGATACTGCCACTTTTTAACAAGCATAAGTTGATACATTTCAACAGAACAGATACACGGTTGGCAAACAATATGATCCCCCTTGATCTTCAGAAACTCAGGTGCCGTGTCAATTTCCAGGCACTGAGATTCACCCCTCAGATTGAGGCTTTGGGACAGAAATTGGTTGATATTCTTCAAGGGAAAGGACCATTTATAGCATTGCATCTAAGATATGAGATGGATATGCTGGCTTTCTCAGGTTGTACACATGGCTGCACAGAGGAAGAAGCTGTAAAGCTAAAACGCTTGAGGTGATTTCACTTTAATGTACCCTCTGTGTGTGTGTGCGCGCCTTTCTCTATATGCCCCCTTCCTCCTCTGTATGCTCATACAGGTACCAGATACGGATTATGGTTAATGTTGGCTACTCCACTACTTTAAAATTTGCTAAGATATTATATATGGACGTATACTGAATGCGTATATGGTAGTCCATGTCTTACCACGTTCCTCTTTGGACAATTTTAAGCCTTTAAGCTATTAAACAGGGTTAT
>CM025781.1:2648590-2669228 GCA_014636745.2 Centella asiatica | reverse complement strand
ACATTTTTTCAACTTGGGATATGTATAACTTGTTTTCTCTTTGGAATATCACAATGAAACTCTCAATTATAGATGCTTGCTACTGATTATATTATGGTTGAATATAACTAAGTTCAAAAAGTCAGCCTCTTGTGTTTCTTTTACCCCTTATCAGTTTACATACTTTCAGGTGAAGAAAGAAATGTTGCTAGATCCCGGGGAATTGCAACAATTTCAAAATCATTCATCCCAAATGGCTGCCCTGGACTTCATTGTTTCCGTCGCTAGTAGTGTTTTCATTCCCACATATGATGGCAACATGGCAAAGCTTGTGGAAGGTCACCGCAGGTACATATTATCAAATTTCAGGCAGGAATTTCTGTTTGATTAAGAGAAAAAAGATGTTGCATACAGGTTCTTGAAAACTAATGCCGATCAATTCACCTGCAGGTATCTTGGGTTCAGAAAGACCCTCCAACTAGACCGAAGAAAAATTGTAGAATTAATCGACTCATATCAGAACAAGACACTTTCATGGGAGGATTTCGTGGGTGCCATGAGATTGACACATGAGAGAAGAACAGGACAGCCCACAGGTCGTAAAGTCATTGCAGACAAGCCCAAAGAAGAAGATTATTTTTATGCAAACCCTCACGAGTGCCTCTGTGAAAGTCCAAATTGTGACAATTTACAACCCCCGGGCAATTTAACTGAGAAGTTCCGGTAAGTCGCATGGTCCGAGTTCCAGCTCTCCTTGTCATCTACAGACCATGCTTCGACACCGTGGCGAAAGCTCTGAATACTTGGCTGAGAAGAGAATTGAAGAAGTTATGTAGTGAGCCTTTTCATACTATACTCGAGTAGCTTGCAAGAAACGAGCTGATATATGTGATGGTGCAAGTACTCTTCTGGGCATCCATAAGGCATGTTCATTCATTTTGTTTATATTTTGTGTTTCCTCCCTCAATATTTTTTCTTTTTTTTTTGTATGCTATTATTAAATTTACTAGTATAAATTTACACGTATTCATAAGAATGCATCATGATTTATTTTAAAGGTTTTGAAATATATAGCTAATTCCTGTGAATCTGTGTGATTGTATAGACTCTAGATCGACTCTTTTTAATTTGTTGCCTCTAAATAAAATAAATTCATCCCGAACGATTCTTTCCGCTTTGATTCAAGTTTACTTGTTCAATTGCGTTTTCCCAATTTTTTGTCTTAGATTTGGTACCCTATTATACTAAAAGTTCTGCCCAAATTGTCCTAAAAGTTCTAGAAGGCCATCAAATGGAAATACGCAATGAATCTGTCGTTGTAGGCCTCCTTTACTGTATAGTTTACGTTAAAATGCATGGTTCAAAGTATTGCCGAGATTTTATATATCGACTGGTATATCTCGGATTAGAAGGCCGGTATAACTTGGAAAGGCATGATCCGATCTGAGAGATACACACTTGTACCGATATGAGTATTTATTGGCAAAATTTTTATAATATCGGCGAATTATACCGGCCCGGTGGTACTATCGGTACGGGGCAAATAATCATCGAGTCGCATGTTAAATCGACCGAGTTGGCACTTATTAAAAATGAAAAACGGAAACGAGAAGAACTGAAGAAGACAACAAGGAGGAAGAAGCAGATCGATCCATGGAAGGCTGCAATGGCTTCGCATCGGACTTGAGGTAGTCAATGGTTTTGATTTAATTTTGAGAGATTTTCAGTGGAATCAAAGCAAATAAGAAGAAGAAACTGGTAAATTGTAGAGAAAAAGATACTTTTGTATTTCTTGGGGGAAAAAATTTCACTCAATGTTTTCACATTAGTACTTTTGATAGTAATTTTAGTACTTTTATAGTAATTCCGTAATAATTTTGATATTAATTTTAGTAATTTCGTTGTAATTTTAATATTTTTAATAATAATTTTAGTATTAAAGTGAAATCTATTTCATTTATTACAATAATATTTTATATGTCAATATATACTAAAATGTTGTTAAACTTAAATTTTATCATATATATGAAAAGAGAAGTGTACTAAAAGGATGCGAAAAATAGAGTTACGGTTTAGTACCTTATGAGTCCTCTTGCGTTAATTACATTGATACCGTACAAGCCCATGATGCCCAAAATTTAACAATTTGGGCTTATATTATTACGTGAATTGGACCTATATACTGCAATTATATATCTAACATAATGGAGAATGTATGATGTAGTGAGTAGTTTTTTTAGAGTTATTATCTTCTAGTATTCTTCTAATATTTACCATTGAATACGACGTTAGAGGTTATTGTTATTTTATATTAAATTTTTTGTTACTCAAAACAAATTATAAATTATACACGCACCCATTTTCCATGTTTTACATATATATATTCATTTACATACCTCATATTTATCACGAGTTTATAACGTATAATATATGTCTTCCTTTTTTCCCTGTATTGTAATGTTGAATTCTTGGTAGTACTACGCGGAAAATCAGGGCCGAAAGTTAATAAATTTATGCAATATATATACTATCATTTTCACTTTGAAATAAATATAAAAATATTGCAAGAAAATCTGGTCCATAAAGCTCCGTACGAAATTGGTCCAATCGAAGAATAGATAATGGGATAAGTATCATGATGAATCACCATCTGATTGTATGCTGATTCAAAACTCCATCCAATAAAGGATACTGTGCGAACGATGTATTGTCAGCTTCTTGAGATTACTGTTAGTTTCGAATACCTGGTTGGTTCTTAAATTAAAAATATTTAGGAATATATTTTTAAAACGATGATATTTATATTTAAATATATATATTTATTATTATCTTATTTGAAATAATAGTAGTGATGATTATGGTATGAATCATTGAGTTGTGGAAATAGTTAAACTAGCTAGAATAGTAGAATAATAATTAAAGAATTTCACGACTTTTTATAGTTTAAAAATAAAAATATATTTCTTATTTTAAAATAAAAAAAATACGAAGCATTTATTTCTAATTTTAAAATGAATAAAGTAACAATTTTTTGATGTTCATTGTGTAGGAGTTATAAAATTTTCGAATATCTCCACCATTTACTAATCCAAAACTGAAAAAATAGACATCATAAAAACAACATGGTGACATCCAAAGCAATCAATAAAAGAAAAAAAATGAATTAACATCAACTCTATTGATTCATATATTAAAACGTGTTAGTTGTAAAGTGTAAAAGTATATGTGCATGCATGGCGACGTTTCCCTTTAAAAAGAGTATATTTATCCTGTCTCATTTGGTATTTTATTTTATGTTCTATTATTTTTTATAAGTGACACATGAATTTTTTAATTTTTTCTATTAAAAGATCTAAACTTTGAAGATGACGTTACAACTCTAAAGGAAAACGAGACACAAGATGAAATACAAATTAGGACTTAAAAAATGTTAACCTCCGATTCTTTATAAAAGATATTCAATCCGTCAGAATAGAAGTTAAAAAGGGTATTTATACTCGTCGTATCCTTTATATGGACATAAGAGGCCAAGGGGCCATTCCCTTGACTCGTAGTGATGAGAATGTTATTCCACGAGAAATTGAACAAAAAGTTGTCGAATTGGACACAAGATGAGACACGAAATAAGACTTTAAAAATGTTAATCAAGGTGTACACATCGACATAATTAATATGGATATTTATAAATAATAATACATTTTATTTACGTAGTATGTATTAGAAAAATATACGCATGGACCAAATGGACTAGCTAATAAGTTGGTTTTGAATGATACCCTATCCTTGTAAGGATATCTTTAGAATTTTTTATTTTTCAACAAAACAAAAATACATTTATATTGTAATTACA
Source organism: Centella asiatica (assembly GCA_014636745.2). NCBI lineage: Eukaryota > Viridiplantae > Streptophyta > Magnoliopsida > Apiales > Apiaceae > Centella > Centella asiatica. The sequence continues at coordinate 2,665,399 of CM025781.1, read as the reverse complement.
TGCTTTATGCTTCCCGTTAAAGCTTATATATCTTACAAGTTAAATTTATAAAAATTGTATCTGAATCTCAAAATATTCCTAATTAATTATTATTTTCTGAAAACGAAAAAATTAATTACTCCTATATATGTTCACTCTTTTGTATTTGTTTGACGTACATATATTTATTCAGCAACGCCTTAAATTTTCTTCATTCTGAACTTTTATAAGGACAACGTAATCAGTTGTTTTTATCATGTCGTTGCTAATCAAGTTGACAACATAATCATGCACTTGAAAAATTAAAAATAATACTTCACCGTCCTAAAAGTATAGATACATTTAGTTCACGCAAAATATATTTGCGTCTATAATTAAAAATTGGAAAAAAAAACTTTTTACTTTAAAATTTTTGAAGTGAAATATATTTTATGAAAAATATTTTTAAATATAAATTTTTAAATTTTTATAAAATATTATCACAAATAAAATTTTAAAATTTACAAATAATACTACATTAAAATATAACTGTATTTCTAATTTTTGAAACCGATCAAACAACAATAATAAGATGAAAAGAAGTAATATAAGTCGTTGGTGTGAACTATAGAAGCAACCAAGTGGGACAGTGTTCACATCATTTTAATCTTACAACTAGGCCGGTAGCAATAATCAATGTTTCTTCAAAAAAAAAAAAAATTAATATGTGTATAAAACGAATTTCAAACTTTCAACGGTTTGAAAATTTGAATTCCTTTATTGCTAGCGTCCGGATTGTTTAATATACTTTCTCAACTACTAGTCAATCCACTAGTCCCACTACCAAATGATTCGTTTTTAGATCTTTTTTACCCGTAACCGATTTTACTGCACTAAATAATAATATAACCAAATAATGATATATGATGTCAGTAGTTTAATACAACATATATATTTTGATAAATATTTTCTAAATTGAGTTTAAAATCTAAAATTCATGTTTGAAATGTGATTTACCTTGACTTAAAAATTTTAAAATATTAATTATAATATAAAATATATTATCAAAATTTAAAATTTTTAAAATTTAAACAGAACAAACAGAATTTTAATATAATATACAAAATAGTACTGAAGATGCTGATGGATCAAATTGTCTCTGTCTTGAATTCATCCCTCTTCCTTTCCATTTATGTCTATGATCTATCATACAGCTCCGTACCTGCACAAAATTAAAGTACTTTATAATTTTATAAAAGTTTTATCTACTTTTTTATATTTAACTTTAGTACGTGTTTAGTTGATATAATAACGGCACAACTATAAACTTATAATGTTAAACCAAATTATTCCATTTTATACTATCATTAATAAAAATGAAATTCTTTGTTGACCAAAACTATTGGCAAATGTTCTTGCTTGTGTAACAAATGTATCACTATTTTATTTATTTACAGTTAAACAACAATATTTAAACTGAAAAAAGAGAGCGTTTATTAATTCCGATGCATTTTCCAAATAAACCTAAGAGTTTTGGATTACCATTGTACTTATATCAGGTAAGTTTGGAGAGCCATATAAAACATAAAACATGAGATAGAGATTTTGTAAATATAAGATCCAATTGATTTGAAATAAAGAGTCAATGGTATAAAATGATATTATTGAAATGTAAATAAATTTTTTTTTTTTACGAACATCATTTCTCACCTTCCTTTTATTGTCAATTTTACATATTCAAATTTCGAGTTCACAATTTCCAAACATGTGGGACACACTCAAAGCAGCTTAAACTCCAGTAACTCCATCAGCAGCATTAACACATTTGCCATTTTGAATTTTATTTTATTTGCCAATTAATTAGAAAAAGCCCAACAAAAAAAGGAAGAAAGAAAGGGCCTTTTGGGAGTTACGAGTCTATAATGCACTAGTTTATTAGTTATTTGGTCAACTAACGAAACAACGACCGACGTACTGGCATGCAACAAATAGGGAAGAAATGCTAAAACGAAATAGTAGTATACGTAGATCAAGTGGTTTTTGTCTCCTCTCTCTCTCTCCCTCAAACTAATACAACTCCATTAAGTCGTTTCTGCCAACTTTCGGGGCTAATAATATATATACACACGCACAAAAATTTTTTTAATCCAAAACAGCAACTTCTTTAATTCTTTTGTAATTAATTTAATTAAATCAAATTTAATATAATTAATCAAGACTTTAATATCTTTTCTTCTTATATACAAGCAAACACAAAATAAACACTTCAATTATCCATAAGGAATGCTGTTTTAAAAATTTTTGATATCCATAATTATTGGAGATGCTATTTATAACAATTTCCAATCCACAAGCATCAATTTATCCACACTTCATCTAGAAACATAAAAGTGAAGAGGAGTGTTGACTACAAGTCTTCGTTTGAATCCTAGCCACCCCACCCCCCCAACCAACACACCACCATCCACTCCACCCCGACAACCTACATATTAAAACCACCGGTTGTCTCTCCCTTCATGTGCATTAACTTCTAACATCTTCGATCACCGCTCTTATCCGTAAGTTGTAACACTTCTCTGATCTCTATCTCTCATTAATTTTCTCATACATTTCTCTGATCTCTCTATCATCATTTTCTCATAGCAATTCCTCACAGTACCCCACTAGCTATAAACACACACACACAAATTGTATCATTTGCTGGTGTAGTTCGAATAAACAGAAAAAAAAGAAGATGAAGTTTGTTAAAGACCTAAAGTCACAAATGGTGCCAGAATGGCAAGCAGCATACATGGATTATGCATTTCTTAAGACCCTTTTGAAAGATATCCAAAAAACTAGGCCACCACCAGCTAATCCACCCGGATTGCCTCGAGCACTAACTCTTTACAGAGCGTTTAGTGGGCTAACACAACGAAACAGTTCTCCCCGAAGTCCACAAATTGAGCAGGATATTGAAAGCCAACCAATTCTAATAAACTCTGTCAAGAGATCAGATGGGGAAGACGGATATGTCACCACGTTTCTCATGTCTCATGACCAAGGCGGAGAGTATGAGCTCGTTTACTTCAGAAGGCTCGATGATGAATTCAACAAAGTTGTCAAGTTTTACAAAGAAAAAGTTGAGGAAGTTATGAAAGAGGCTGATGAGTTGAATAAGCAAATGGATGCTTTGATTGCTTTCCGGATTAAAGTTGATAACCCACAACATGTGTGGTTTGATACTGCGGTTGATATGAATCGTCTTGCTTCTTCAACTTCGGTGTTATTAGCTTCATCTCCCCGGATGAGAACAAGCAGTGAGTCACATTTATAATTGATCTTTATGTATGCTATTTCACATTAAAAAAAACATAGATATTGCTGTAGAATATACGTAAATGTATGGTAAGTTATTGAATCCAATAATTTTGCAGGAAAAGTAGCCGATCATATGGATGTTATAGATGAAGACAGATCATGCACAGGGGATAGAGCAGATGAAATATGTAGTGATCTTGATATTAAACAAGCCAAAGAAGCAAGAATTTTGAACCAAAACTTTAAAGAACTCAGCAGATCGATTAGCAATACAACGCGAATTGGTTCTAGACCAGCTCCATTGGAGGTACTTAGCCGTGTGACACTAAACAATAATGACGATACGCCTCTTACAACTATCAAAGGTGTCCTGAATGTGCCTATTCAGACAGATTTGGAGTTTAGCAAGGAGAATCTGAACAAAGTTCAGGATCAGCTTCAAAGGGCTTTTATCGAATTTTATCACAAACTTCGACTTCTCAAAAGCTACAGGTAAGAAGAATCAAACCATCTTTTCGCAAGAATTAAAGCATTTTCAGAATCAATCTAAATTTTATTTCTTGCCCCTGAACAGCTTCTTGAACATTTTGGCCTTCTCAAAGATCATGAAGAAGTATGATAAGGTATTACAAAATGTTTATTTTTTCCTGAAAGAAGTTCTTGCATATATGATTCAGTAAAGTTTCAGAATGTTGAACTCTTGATTTTTTTTTTTTTTAATACTGATATCTTGCTTAAATTAATGACAGATTACTTCAAGAAATGCTTCCAAGTCCTACATGAAAATGGTAGATAATTCCTACCTAGGCAGCTCTGATGAGGTAAACACCCTTAAATTCATTCAGAAATACCATCTAGCTTGTATATGTTGGATCAATATAATTAAGCCATTAATCTTATTCGACTAATTTCAAAACTTAATTACCCTGAAACAGGTTACCAAGCTAATGGACAGGGTTGAAGTAGCATTCATTAAGCATTTTTCAAACTCAAATAGCAAGAAAGGGTTTCACAAATTAAGGCCAAAAGCAAAACGAGAGAGACATAGTCTCACCGCATCCTTAGGTAAACCAGTTGTTCCTCTTGCATAAATTTCTTACATAAGTTTGAAGAAATACATATATACCAGTTTCCTTTCATATTCTCAAACTTCGTCCGTTTCAAAATATTTGATCATCTTCCTCTGTAGTATTTCTTTTATAGTGCTTATTAGTTACTTACAATCCCTCGAAAAAAACGTTCAGGTTACCTTGCTGGGTTTGCATCAGCTCTTGTAGTAGCCCTCATACTAATTATAAGAAGCCGCAATCTCGTTGAGAAGGATGGCAGTGACCAGTACATGAAAACCATGTTTCCTCTTTACAGGTATCATTATTAGTCTGATATCCTTTGTATTTGTCATATAACTTTTTTTTTTTTGAAGTTATATTATATACTCTAATGTGGCATGTTCTTTGTTCTTTGCAGCTTCTTTGGGTTCATTGTCTTACACATGTTTCTTTATGCTGGGAACATATATTTCTGGAGGCGATATCGTATCAATTATAATTTCATATTCGGGTTCAAGTCAGGGACTACATTAGGCTACAGAGAAGTTCTGTTACTGGGTTTTGGTTTGTTAGTGCTGGCATTAGGATGTATCCTTGCAAATCTCGATATGGAAATGGATCCCAAAACAGGCAATTACAAGGATATCACCGAGCTTCTTCCTCTAGTATTAGTAATTGTAAGATCATTTATTAGTTACTTTCATATATTCAAACCCATCTCTACTTCAGCTAATTCAAATATTCTTATACTTCTTTATTTCTTCTTCTGCAGCTTTTATTTGTCATAATGTTTTGCCCCTTCAACATTATATATCGTTCAACTCGCTTCTTCTTGCTCACCTGTCTCATTCACTGTCTTTTGACTCCTCTATACAAGGTACAGAACCAAAAAAAACTTGTAATCTGAATTTGACAAACTTGTAATGATATTAAGTTCCCCAAACTGTTGTGTAGACGACTGCTAACAGGCGTCTGGCAAACAGTTGGAGTAACAGTTGTAAAAGCTTGTCCCTTTGTCACGAAGTTTTTTGTCCTTATCTACGGAGTACATAATATACAAACTTCATTCTTTCTGTGATTGCAGGTTGTACTTACAGATGTTTTCTTAGCTGATCAGCTCTCTAGCAATATTCAAGCTTTTAGAAGCTTTGAATTCTACATTTGTTACTACAGTTCTGGGGACTACAAACATAGGGAAAATAATTGCAATAAGAATCTAACATACAGTACCTTTAACTACATTTTAGCCGCTGTTCCATTTTGGTGGCGCTTTCTTCAGGTACCACTAAATATACAACTATAAGCATGTGACTAATCTTTACTAGTTATGTGTACAAAACCTAATGTTGTTTTGTATATACAATATTGACAGTGTATCAGGCGTTACTTTGAAGAAAAAGATGGAATGCAAGGACTAAATTCATTGAAATATTTCGCGATAATTGTATCTATTGTCACGAGGACAGCTTACACGCGCAGCAAAAGCGATGAGTGGTTGATAGTAGCCTGGATAACTTCTGGAGTAGCAGCAGTTGCTGCCACGTACTGGGACATTGTTTACGACTGGGGGCTTCTGCAGCGAAAATCCAATAACCCATGGTTGAGAGACAAGCTCCTTGTTCCACACAAAAGCGTTTACTTTGCGGCCATTGTTAGTATTTCAGATATTAAGATTGTATAAAATCTTTGAGTTGATCAATCTTCATACATATAGTTCTTCTAACAGAATTTTCATCTTATGTGTTGCAGGTGTTGAATGTGGTGTTGAGACTTGCTTGGATTCAAGCCGTTTTGGACTTTAATCTTTCTTTCTTACATAAAGAAAGCATGATCACCATTGTAGCTAGCCTAGAGATCATTCGTCGCGCCGTATGGAATTTCTTCAGGTAAATTAATTGCTGATGAAATGCTAAAATTAATACTCCTATTTTACAAATAAGTTATGAAGATTGAATCATTAATATTAAGCTCTAATTGCTGAATTGTTGTGATTAATTGTTCAGATTGGAGAATGAACACCTGAATAACGTAGGAAAGTATCGCGCCTTTAAGTCGGTACCACTACCTTTCAACTACGATGGCGATCAAGATTAGTTGAACTAGTTTACAGGTTTTGAAGTAGAAGCAGATGGGAAACTTGCCCAATTTTTGATTTGTTGTAAATTGCAGCCATTTGTGTAGTTTCTTTTGAACTGTTTTTGTAAACATATGTATGGTAGTACATACATCAATCATAGGAAGTATAGCTTTGGTATTATTTTGTTAATTCGATCTTCTTTGTAAATGAAATCATATCAAACTTTTTTCTGCATACTTAGCTAAAGAAGAAAAGGACCATCATTCATTTCTTTGGTTTAACTTATTGCACTTAATTTTAAAAAAATAATTAAAGTTTAATAGGACATATACGGGGTAGCTACTCACTTTATATTGAAATTCATAGAAGAGAGAGTTCATGAGAAATAATATCACACTCCCTTAATTCCACAAAAATAGTAATATTTAAACTGTTAACGACTTTTAATTTTATATATTTGACTAAGAATTACATGTAGCAATAATAAATTTTTTGTTAAATTTGTAATGAATGTCCAAGCAAAAATCATATAAAAATATTGTAATGACAAATTTTAAAAAATATAATATTATAATAAAAAATTATGTAAATGTTGCTTTTTGTTTTTTTAAATAAATTTTATTGTCAAATATTGTTTTTTTTTTAAACAGAGAGTAAAAAATAATTTGTGATGCGAGAGGTTATCAACTTATCGTCAAGGCAAGAATTGTCCTCCTACAGCATAAATTTTTGAATTTGATGAACTAGAATAGATTCATGTAAGTAGCTGTTGTATCAGAGAAAAGAGGAATAAAAAAACTTCTCCACTTTAATGTGATTTTGAATAAATAATCATACTTCATCCGTTTCAAAAAATAGTAACATTTCATTTTGTTTGTGAAAAATTGTAAAGTCTTAAAATTTAATTTGTGACAATAGTTTAGTAATATTTTAATATTATAAAGAGTTTATTTTGTTAGAATTTTCATATATTTTGTAATGTTAATCATTTTCAAATCAAAATTTTAAATTAAATTTTAATCATAGATAATCTTTTAAAATAGTATACTTTTTCTTGGAACGAATGGAGTAGTAACCAAGAAAACATAAATAATCATTACTGTACCATCTACCACCGAGTGCAGTGAATGGGTTGGTGGTACATGTTGCATTGAGAAAATGGTGAAATATTGGGGATGTCATTAGTCTAATTCGAAAAACAAAACAAGTATCATTAAAATAAAAAACTTAAGAAAAAAAGTGCCTCACGCATTGTCATTAAGATGGAGTTTTTAAGCTTATAAGTTGAAGAAGTTTAGCAGCAGAAAATTGGCCGGTTCGTTAGCTTCAATATTTCATACATATAAGCCTGGCATGGCATCAGCCATCAGATAACCCACTTCTTATTATTCTAAAAATCACCAGCAAATTCATACTGCTTGACAGGTTCCACTTGTTACAAGCTATAACACTGTCAAGGCTCCCAAAAATCCTAACTTGTGATCCTCTTACAGTATATCAAAGTTGACACATCAAAAATGTAGTTAAACAAGAGTGTATATGCACGCGTAATACCTGTGTTCTTTGGTGAACATACAATCACAAAAAAAGAAGATAGATTACCGAAAAGAAATTTACTATTCTGGATAACGTTTCAATAATATTGTGAATGAATGAATATAGATTGGTTACAAAATAATAATCCCGAAGTGTGATCTAAAAGATCATGTATGTTGAATAGAAGAGTTAATATAGGATATTCCCATGGGATAAGTAGCTAAACTCATCTTATCTTTCTGCTTATATCTATCTATGGTCAACTCAAAGAATTCAGCAAAGAACATTACTGTAAATTTTTACAGGAAATGACCAGACCCAGGGTCCAAATTCCGAACTGTACACTAATGGGTCCTGAATAGTGAATACTGGAATTTCAATGAAACCAACTCCTGAGGCCTCTAACTCCTATTTTACTTCTGCTTAACCACCATCTCCAATACGACCTTCCACTTCTGTGAAAACTCCAGATGACAGGAAGCAAAGCATTCCAAGCTAGCCGCAGGGGAATTAAAAAGCTAGGAGCCTGATTACTTGTAGTACGTAATATAACAGGAGGAATTTCAGTTCATTTTAATTTCTCCCCAATGTAAAACGACGCTACTTTGAATCAACATGAGAAAGCTAAGACTTTTGTAGATCACATGCTAGAAGTCTTGCTAGATTGAGATAGAGAGTGAGAGAGAGAGAGTTCTCTTTTCTACTGAGATGCATCGATTTCCTTCAGCAAAAGCGGGAGAGGAAAGAGCAATGAAGTCAGATAGGATAATCAAATACGGTTAGAGACAGAGATGAACAAACAAATTTTCATGTCCACAAGTCTAACGTATAGGTCTTTCAAACTTCGGAATCTGTAGATTCCATATGTTGTTGTATGTAGTATTTCGTATTGTTTCCAATGTAAACCACAAAACTACAGTAGCCTGATCTGATACAGAGTTGCTGTCTTTGTGGTGTTTTGGTTTGATTATATATTAAACAGCTCCATTGCAAATGCTATTTGAGCATATGGAACTCTTCATCTTCTTTTTTCAATATATAGACAACTAATTTTAACATAATCAGAAAGACAGTATAAATCCCTATATTCATCAGATGAAATGAAAGGTCTGGGACAGACAGTTTTACACTGTGTTCTTTCCTGATAAGTGAAAACAGTGTACCTTATTTATCAGAAAAGGAACAACAAGAAAGAAGGTAACTTTCAACTTAACCACTTCTCCAGAGCTTAATTCGTCCCAATAGTATCTCTTCCTACAACTAGAGGAGCCCAGAACAGAAATTCAAAAACATTCACCTAAAATAATATTCAAACTCCCAACACAAGGAAACACCGGTTCAGCCTCTAGCACAGGTCAATTAGCTCGAACTTGTTGAGCTGAGGTAAGACCAGGGAAAAAAACATCCAAGCCATTACAATGCAATTCAAATAAATCATGATACATACAGTAATCATATGGCCTTGATCATAAAAGTCACCCATCATGCGAGATATAACAAAATCAAACTTATCAATCACTCTCAACATCCCATGTATGCCCATCAAATTTCGGAATGCAATAATTAAAAATATTAAATCATCTTGTATCAAGCATTCAATTCACCAGAAAAAAAATTGTTTTCAGATTCATTAATACAAAATCATTTCATGGGAAACGTTGAAATCCGGTCTCCATGCTAATATTGAACAAGTAAATCCCAAGAACAGGAGTATCAAGTCATTCATCTGAAAAGGATCACTATGAACGAATTTATGCATAATTAAGTAGAACTAATACAATTATTTAGAATAGCATCAAGTATGTCATAAAATCTCAGGTACCCTCAAGTTACCTCAAAAAAAATTTCCTTTTTTCCGAAAATCAAATATTGAATTCATTTAGTTGTTGATCCTCGTGATGATTGAGCAACTTCTTCTTTCTCCGATGCTTTGACCGCATCTTTCTCTTTCTCTTTCTCCTTCTCCTTCTCCTTCTCTTTCTCTTTCTCTTTCTCTAATTCTTGAATAGCCTCAGCCTCAGCAGCCTTCTCAGCGCGCAAAATCGGCTCATAATAATCCGGATGAGCCTCCATACACTTCCTCAAAGCAGAAGTAATCTCAAAACACTTGTCCACCATATTTTCCTCGTTCTTTTCAGCCTCTTCAATACACTTTTCCCATTCAGTAAAACTGTCTCTGCAGCCACCCCCTTTCATAAACAAGCAAAACCCACATTCTCCCTCCTCTTCTTCTTCTTGTTCGCCTTCTAAATTGGTATCCCCATCTGGGTTTTCTGAATTTTCTTTGACACCACCATCACCAGTAACTGGTGGATCTGACGATTCTCGTACCGGAGATTGGGTGGTGGTTTCTAGGGTTTTGGATTGATCAGGTGTTTCAATTGGGGATTCGGGGGTTTTAGGAGAAGACATTGGAATGGAGTTTTGGGTGTTCGCTAGGTTTTTTTTCTTGTAGTTGCAGTTGGTCAGCAGACGGCAGGCGTTCACAATTTGGTCTCTGGCTGCCGACTCTTAAACCTCTCGTCTAAACTCTAAACCCCTCCCTCTCTGTGCGTGAAAATTCTTTGTTTGTTTTGCAAGTTTTATTGACTTTTATTTACTCCGGAAAAAAAAGACACAAAGGCTAAAATTGCACATTTGAATACTCAGCAATAAGAGGCGTAATTATTAATTAAAATTTTAAAAGAAACATAGGAAGAAAAAATGAACACGTGCAAGAAAAATTAGTTTCATATGTCCTGACAAAAGGCAAAAAAAAAGTATGAAGATCCTTTTCAGTAACTACGGTGGGGGAAGAAAATTAAAGTGTACGAGAGAATAATAAGATGAAAAATGATGTAAATGTTGCATACTGTGTTATTATGTATTGTGTTGAGAGAGGTATATAAAGATTAAAATCAATAAGTAAGATGTTTCATTTTCTTATCAAATCTTTTCACTTTTGAATTCAAATTTTAAAAGAAAAGGTTTTAATTCTATCTTTTCCTCTTTTATTTTTCAATAAACCAGATGATGCCAAAAGTTTTAGATGTGGAGTATTAATTGTCTCAGACATTGATACAAACGAGTTGATGGAAGTTATTACTAATTATTGACAATCATATGCTACTAATACGAATACCATGTGAATGTCGAACACATTTTCATATTTCATTTCTAAAATTTGGGCCTTTGACACTCTAACATAGATCTTTCAGAACTCGCAAAGACTGTCAAAGAAAACATGGAATTTCTAGATATACAACATGATAACTCGGGCAAGAATCCTCGGCTATTGCTGGCATGAGGAAAAACAGTCAATAAGTGGAATGTAAACTCATCAAGAGAGTTGACTTTAATCTGTAGAAGTTGGGGCAAGGCTAGAGAGGCTTCTTGTAAGCCATGACATAAGAATGAAAGAGCAGTTGACTCAAGTGGAAAAGAAAAATACAAGAAAGAGATGTATATATCATGATGTGTTTTAGCAGCTATGCTTTTTTTTCTTTTTTTCCCGTTCTTGCTCACAATTCAAGTTGAACCGAGACATAAATCACTGAGGAAACATAAAAATCAAGAATTTGAACAAAAATAATTTGCTTGTGTAGAGAATTAGATCGATTTGCTGATCAAAATTCTACAAGCAAACTATAACTTTTTGAACCAACCAAAGAAGTTCAAAACTAAAGATCTGAAAGCTACATTTAAGTCTGGTTCAGCCACAATATGATGAACTATGGCACTGAATTCAATTAGCTGGCATCGGGATTTCCCCTTTCCCCACTGCAACAGAAGAAATGTGGCAGCTTTACTCGACCACAAACCCTGCGCAGATGCAATGTTCAAACACACAGTTAATAGGTAATCTTGTTACAAGTATGAAGACTATAACCAGCAACTTCAAGGATATTGGTCAAGGCAAGTCTTCACCTCTTGATGTTAGATTATCACAATGTTATCAACGAAATTAATCAAGCAGGTCAGCCTTGTTACTTTGCAAATTCTTTTAGTAATCATGTAAGGTTGAATCAAATGTCAGGGTCAACCTTTAGATTAATGACAGACCACTCAATTAACCAAGATTATATACGCATAACTATATATATTAATATGTTCTAAACGGCTACTTGATTACGCATGTAACGTATCAGATATATCAAACTTCATACATATTACATTTTACAGTCAGTACAGTTCAACTAATTTTTGATACAAACTGGCATTTGCAACAATCATTATCCGATAAGATCTGAAAGCCTAATTCTAAACAAGCACTTACTTGCAACGAATGATCACAGGAACGGGTTTTAGTGCCTTTGGTCCATTTCTTATTCCTCTTTTGTGACGAGAAACCTGCATCATAAACAGGAATAATCGGTCAAATGAACAATGAACATTCCATACACATGAAAAGTGGGATTAATCCAATCTTCTTTAATACTTGACTATGTTATCTACTCCATTAGAATTGGTAGAATCATACAGAAAATTCTCCATGTTAAAGGCTATAATTTGACTACTTGTATCATGTGCTTGGTGGGTTGGTGGTAAAGTACAAGTTTCATTGAGAAGGGTCATTCGTAGGGAGAAAGTTATCAACTTTACTGCAATTTATTCTTCGCAACTTATTGTATCCAAAGCTTCACATTCTTACAGAACTTTTAGCACCTGAGGTATTCACTAGTTACTGCAACATAGCATTATCAGGAAAATTCCTTGGAGGGTTCCCCGGTTCTAATGTGTTCACAGTAACTTTAATTCTAGTAAATATGGGTGCCCACAAATCGCCCCATCTGTTAGGTGGTGGCAGGTGTACTTTGGTGGATACGCACTCTCCCACCGTTCCACCACAACAAACGAGTAGCAATCTTGTAGCTCATATTAGGCTCAAAAGATTCAGCACCAATAGGCAATAGCATTCCTATAATTGTATCCCAAATTAGTAAGCAGATGATCTACTTTGATACATTATACTAATCACCGTGGAAGTAAAACCCTCGAAACTTCGTACGAGAACTGCTAACCATAAAAGTAATTTTGAAGACATAAAAGCAGCAAAGCCCTAAATCCTACAACAATACCCAACTGATATATCGAAATGACCAAATTCCATATTTACAAACTTAACGAAATTAAACGAAACAATTTAACAACAAGAAGAAAAAAGTATAGCTATATTCATATGTAAATGCAAAATAGTAACAAGGGGGAAAGAAGAAACCTTCTTTCTGGGGACAGCCATGAGCTCCATGGACCCTCCAATGAAAGGAGAGCACGGGAATCCGAATCCAGCTCCGTCGGCATCACTGTCGGAGCTCCGAACCGATTCGGGCAAAACGAGTTCTGATGAGGTGGGCGTGTTACCGAGTACAGTATCAAGCGGCGATGGTATCGCCATGGAATGAGTCCATCTAATTAGCCCAAATTCGCACCACGCCTTAATCCCCTCGGCGCTTTTCCTCAGTGCCATGGTTGCAGCGCACAAGCAACTGAACAAGCCAAACCAGACGGCGTCGGCGTCACTCAATTTCAAAAGACCGAAAAAGAAAAAGTTTTTCTTTTTACCTTTTGCCCTTTTCCCTTTTTTTTCTTTTTTTAAAGATAAGAAATGGTAGAAAGTTTAATTGTTTGAATACTTTATCGTCTTCGTAGAGAGATTTTGTAAATATAAGGTAATACTCAACCCAATTTAGATCCAAAATTTTTATGAACAAAACGTTCCTAAGAGCACCTTAATAATTAAGTACAAAATTTTATTGATGTTAAAATTATAAAAAAATCATTCAAATGGTAGATATGTAGTAAGGTAAAAGTAATATTTGGCTAAAATTATAAATATTTTTTCGGTTAAGAAATATTTGGCTCTAAATACGAAGACGCCGTTGAATTGCTTGAAAAGGCTACGTATTGCTTTAAAGTTGCCAAATCATGTGACCATCATCTTCTTACATTCACGTAGTTATCTTTGCATGGTCGATTGATTTGCTATATCGTTGCTGTTAGCAAACTTGCATTATTATAATATATGGCGATCAAATGGAGTATGATTGTCACAAAAGGTTTTAACTAGTATCAATTAAGATTGCTGAACATTAGGCCTGAAAACGAGCCGGACTCGAGTGAGTTCTATCAAGCTCGAGTTCTACTTGAAAAAATTTTAGGCTATTAGAATTCTGCTTGAGATCGAGAGTATTTTTTGCTAACTTGCTCAAATTTGACTCGTGCTCCCTCAGTAGTACTCGAGCTCGGTCTTACTCGACTTGGTAGCGCAACAAACTACTCGTAAGCTTCGGAATGAGACTCGAATTCGACAAAAATATGATACTATTCGAAAGTTATGAGAACCAATAAATAAATAAATAATTCCAAGAAATTAATGTTTTATTCATGTAAAAAAATCAAACCAGTACATATATTACACAATCAAAATGATAAAAAAAAAAATTTGTAAGTTGAAATGTAATATAAAACAGAAAAGAAATATACAAAATTAACGAGAGGCATTTCACTCGGCCCACTAGACCACTAGAACAATACTCTAGCTAGGCGAAACAAAGGAACTCCAAAAGGAAAACAAACAACTAAGCCGAGGCCTAAACCATCGGCGAAACAAACAAACAACTAAGTTTGATCATCCTCCGAAGCAGGGACTATATCCTCTGAAGCAAAGAGCATAGCTGGGCAGGGTGAAAGAAAGAGATATCCCCTGATGCAACAAGATAATTCTTGATGCAGCAGGAACATACCCTGATGCAACTATAACTGCTGTAACAGACAACCCTGATGCAGTTATCCTCCGAAGCAAAGAGCAGAGCTGGGCAGGATGAAAGAAAGAGATATCCCCTGATGCAGCAGGATAACTCTTGATGCAGTAGGAACATTTCCTAATGGATCTATAACTGCTGCAGCAGACAATCCCTGACGGCCAAAATAGAACAACCCCTGATGCAGTTATCCTTCGAAGCAAAAAGCAGAGCTGGACAGGATGAAAGAAAGACATATTTCCTGATGCAGCTATAACTGCTACAACAGACAACCCCTGACGGCCAAAATGGAACAACCCATGATGCAGCTATAACTGCTGCACCAGACAACTCCTGATGGCCAAAATTATCCCCTGACAACCCCTGATGCAGCTATAACAACCCCTGATGCAGCTATAGCAACCCTGACAAATTATCCTCCGAAACAATAAATCTTATCTGTCTTTTTCGTATGAACAAAAGAATTGTAAAATTACAAAAGATATAGTACAATAAGGGTTTAAAGGTCTTATACATGAGCAACCTCAAATGTAAGTATGCATATATAACAACATGCAGCAACATTACAATAACAAAAGTTATCGAATAATTCAGCAATCAGCAGCACCAAGTAAGAAGAAGAAGAGCAGCACTTAGCAAAATGCAAGAAGAAGAAGTGCAGCAACATGCCGACGTTTATCTTCTTAAAAATTCTTAATGATCTGTAAAGCTGACAAAAACATCAAAAGTCAAAGATGAGAAATAAAGTTATTAAACCTCAAAGACTCGAACTTTAAAAAGGACAATTAATAAAGTTATTAAACCTCAAAGACTCAAACGTTTAAAAGGACAATTATGCACAATATTCATCTCCTGTTAAACTTGTCCAATGGCCACTGTTATGAACTACCTACTTATCTACAAAAAGTTAAGGAGAGATTGGTTGTTGATACATGTTCCAATGACTATAACCAATTTATTTTAGGATAATTAAATAATTTTTGCATCAATGATTTCTTCCTATATTTGTTAAATCCTCTGTTTTTATTGTTTATGTTTTTTACATTGATTTCTTAATCATATTCAGAACCGCCACTTTCATTTTAATTATTTTTGACAAAATAAATAAATTTTAACCAATTCCTGTAAATACGATTCTACTATCACTTGCTACAAGTTAATTATTTTTTAGTAGTATTTTATTTTTGTTAGATTCAACATCCATCAATAACATAAGTTTTTATGATTTTAAATTAGAGATTTACCATGGTGTTGAATATATAGTGATTCGAAAGACAACTAAATATATTAAGTTGCGAGAAACACACCATATGTTACTGTTTATTAATTTTATATATAGTGATGCATTATACTCTTTTTCATGTCATTAACTCAAATAATACCTATAGTAATAGCAGTAAGAAAGGATAATTCAGTTGTTTTTTCTCCACCATCACTTTTTAACCCATTGCGTTGTTTCCAAATTGATTGACCTCGTCTTATCTTCTCTACTCTTCGCCGCTCTCTTTCGTGTTTAAGTGCTCGATCTCTTACTATTCTCCTTACAGTTAAAGACATATATATATATATATATATATATATATATTTATTTATTTATTTATTTATTTATTTATTTATATATATATTTATTTATTTATTGATGATTAACCCTAATAATTTTGTTTACTTCGGTGGTAGTCGAGAGATCTCGATTCATAAAATTAAATTTATTGTTGGCTGTTTACCCTAAATTTGGTGTCAATCGAAGGAGTTGATGATATTGAGGCTATTAACCGTAATGATCGATCTATCATGTTATTTGAATTGGTGATGTTGGATCTGGAAATAGTCATATTCCATTGGTTTATGATGTCCGATCTAATGCTTTCGTCATTGTAATCTTAATCGGAAATCTCATCTCTTCTGTTAGGTTAAAACTGCCATGGACGTTCGGAATATTAAGCCCCCAAGTGTGACATTTAGTAGTCTTGAAGATTCCTATAAACCCAGTGGCCTCAACTACCAAGATTCTATTGAATACCAGGAAGTAGTTTGGAGAAGCGACGTATGTATTGTTATAATTATAACATTTCTCTCCTTGTCCCGCCCTCAGTTGTTGTAATGGGCTTCAACTCGACCCCCTATGGCTCTAAGGTCGAATATGGAGTCA
>CM025781.1:2614665-2643590 GCA_014636745.2 Centella asiatica | reverse complement strand
AGTGCAGATTTTGTAAACGTGGTGATGTGGATACAAAATATATCCAATGAATGTTGCGTTGAATAGTTGAACCTCTTGTTGGGTTTGCTTATTAAATACTTTCTCCATATATTTTATTGTCACAAAATATTGTGAAATTTATAATTCAAAATTAAGTTGAGATTTTGTATTTTAATCAATTTGAAATGAACTATCATGGTGCACATTACTACTTCATACAAATTTCTCTTGCATACAATTTTATTTATTTCATATTTATACCGATACAATTTCTCTTGTTCCATTGTTCACATTTTTCCTCATAGTATTTGCTAGATTCTAGTTGTGCGGTATTCCTATTTTATTTCATGTCAATTGATTGACATTTTGCTGTTATTATGTGAGTTTCTGTAGGATTTATGTTTAAAAATATATTTCATGGTTGTTATGAATATTAAATACCCATTCTCTAGATATATGTTTTAATTTTGACTACATTCTGGTCATTACTGTCTATGGTTTTGTTGCTGGTTTTGATGTCTCCATGGTATTGATGTTTTAGAACATATACCATTGTTTAAAATTAAAAATGGGGTAGGAAATAAATACCATGGTAATACTCATTTGAACTATAAATTATCTCATGACGTAAAATGTGTTTGCAATTGAATTGAGAGTTGGCTCTAATCTTTCAAGTTATTTGTTATTCAAGTAATTAAAATGTGTTTACACACATTTGAACTTATAATTAGGATTGAGGTAATCCTTTGAACATATAACGTCGTTTAAAATTAAAAATGGGATAGGAGATATTATGCTAATATGGTCTGATTACTCTTTATTTCCTTTTCAGAAGAGAAGCGGCTGATGGAGCGAAAGAAAGTAGTTTTTTCCGAAAATTGGGAAGTAATTAAAATCCCAAAACTTGGTAAGCAGGTAAGTCATTTTGAAGAGAATTGGATTAAGCTTTTCTACCGTGAACTGTATTTTCTTACTAACTTGCGGACAAAATGATTTATTGTGTGAGATGTATTCGATGCATAAGTGACTTCATGTCTGAGCCTTCTTGACGGGCCTGTAGAGAGGAATATGCCACTGTAGTAATATTTTGTTATGGTATTCGTCCTTTTTTTACCCCTAAAAAAATGTTCTGAAAAATATTAACCGCTCGGAGTTGTCTAAGTTTCCTGTGTAAATCAATCTCAATATTTGGTATGCAAAAAACCAATTTAAGTACTTTGAAGAAAAGCATCAATGCCATTATTTTAGGGCGTTTGCGTGTGTTTTGAAGTGCAGATTTTGTAAACGTTGTGATGTGGATACAAAATGTATCCAAGGAATGTTGCGCTGAATAGTTGAACCTTTTGTTGGGTTTGCTTATTAAATACTTTCTCCATATATATTTTATTGTCACAAAATATTGTGAAATTTATAATTCAAAATTAATTTGAGATTTTGTATTTTAATAAACGTGGTGATGTGGATACAAAATATTATTTTAGGGCGTTTGTGTGGGTTTCAAAGTTCATTGTTTTGGGACGTAATTTACATTTTATCTAAATGGACTGATTGATACTGGACGGATGAAAAATTAAGTAGTACTGCGTAAATTTTCGTGTAGGTGTGCAGCGTATAAGTTTACTGATATGTAAGCAAATTTGTCCTATTTTTATATAATAAATATTATTATAGTAGAATGTTTCCAAATACGACTAAATATATTGGGAGAAAAATAACAGTCTTGAATGTTGTGAGAAACACGCTGTGTGTTACTTAGTATTAATTGAAGTTGTGAAAGCAATCAACTATGTTACTATACTTAGTAATTAAGACGACCTTAATAAGATGGTATGCCTTTTTGGGATGTCATGCTTAATATTATTCTTAAATTTTATTTTAACATACTTATTTTGGGAGAAGAGTTGATTACTATTTTTGGTTGAAATAGTACTTTGGTAATTTTGTGAATTGATGTAAACAATTATGAAGGTATTTAATGTTAACGACAAGCTATTTTTTTGCAGACATATCTACTTCATTTATTTTAATTTTGATTTAATGTTAATGAGATGCAAAACAAGGATTGTATTTAGGTAATATATTCTCGTGTATGACTAATATATTCATCTTATTACCTTATAACAATTAGAGTTTGTTCTTCGTATATGACAAAATTTTAACATTTAAATCATAGAGTTGAGAGAACAATTGAGATTTTTCAGACCTCTATTTCTTTCAATTCCGAATTGTTTTGTGGCTTTTTCTTTACGCACGAGGTCATCATCCATCTCTCAAACCTACTATTGCAATATTTCTGCAAAACTTTGTGTATCAAGAAAAGATTGATCGAAAGGAAAAAGGTTTTATGGTTGGTGCAATTATGGGGTAAGTATGTGTTTGTTATTAGTTACAAATGCATTTTATTTTATCGATTTAATGTACTTTTATTCGATATTATAGGATGTTGAAAATTTTTGTGGATTTTTTGAGTAGATGGATGGAGAAGGAAGTTCTAATTTTTTTGCACAAAGTAATTTGGTTGATGAAATCGGTAACAGCAACGAAGATATAATGAAACTCACCAAGAAGAACGGGATGCTCAAGGAAAATTTGATGCAACTCAGAGAGGAAGTTATGAAGTGGGAAATAGAAGGTGCAAAAGATAGAGAAGCTCTAAAGATATTAATTTGTACCAATACAATTAATTTGATTATTATAATTGTACTAATAGTGATGTTGGTGAAAGAATATCTTATGTAATGGTTTAAGTTATGAAAAGTCTTTATTTTTGTTGTTTATGGTCTTTGTTCCAATTTTAATTATTAAGCAGGAAGTTTATAGGGTATGTGTTAGGATTAGAGCGTTTCATATTGATGTATATACTTAGGATTGATAGTTTGTTAAGTTTTTAGTAGTTGCTGATGTGTAATATAAATATCAGTATATAAGTTTTTGAAACTGAATTTTTGTAAGTATTATCCTCCGATGTGTTATTTGTTCATCAGTGGATAATTGTTGGATCCAGCGAATATCTATCTTCCGACGATGTAATATGTTCATTAGATGATAAATAAGTCAAGTAATTAGTCAGATGATACAAATTTATCGATGAATATTTTGTTCATCGGAGGATAAATCGACAGATAAATGGTTATTAGCAAATAAGTCATTTATCTTATGATGATAAATAATTCAAGTAGCCAGTCAGAAAATAAATCATTTCCTCGTAGATGATTTATTTGTCTTTGGTCATTATTTGCTGATGAACAAATTATCCACCGATAAACAAATATTCACCACTTATCATCTGATGGTCATTGCACATTATCCATTTCTCCTGTTCAACACCTGTTAATTGTACCTCTCCTATGTATGTCCATCATATTCACAAAGTGTTGATTGCTAGGTGGTACAAATGGCTTTGGAGGCAATATTCAGAACCAAATAGAAAATTCTTAAGTGGGAACGTTGAAGGCATTTATCATATGTACTCGTGAACTTGTAATAGGATTCTTGTGTAATAGTTGCTCCAATTCCGGTTTAGAATGTGATGTAATGTTTGCTTAATCAATGAAGATTGAATTGAATACTTCAACAGCTTAATATTGTAATGTATATTCCTAGTACAAGTGAAGGAAGGTTATTGATCAGTTTGCACAGGTCATTTATGAGTTTTAAGCACATGAAGATTGAGAATATAATTCATGAGTTTTAGCCATCAAATTTAACTACAATTTGAATGTGCAAATGTTTCTACTCTTGAAAAGTAAAGTTTCAAATAATCGTGCATGCTTTATGCGAATTAATAGAGCACACTTATGTGAATTAACAGTAACAATTAGTGTGGATTATGATATTTTGGACATCAACAAATAAAATCGGTGCTATGAAAGCATAAAAATTGGGCTCTTATATGGTGGATACACATTGAACTAAGGAAGTGTTAGCCAACAATGTAACAAATACATACAAATTACCTATATATATGCAACGTATATGTGAATATGTTAACTAATATGAGCACAGAAGGCCACAAGAATTCAAAGCAACTCCAATATAAGTTGCAATTTTGATCTCCCAAATTTACAAAACTATATACAGCAAATTCCACAAACTTGAAGCAAAAAAATTTCAAAATATAAAAACTAGATGACCTAGTCCTAATTAATATCAGCAAAATGAAAGAGTAACAAGCATACAACCTCAAATTATTCTAGTAGTTAAAAAGCATCCATCACAAAACTGTGAAAACAATGATTATAACAGATGTTTCAAAACCAACATAAAACATCTCATTGCAATCACTAGTTTCATATTCAAACTTTTCCAAAACCAACAAAAAATATGTGCATTCCAGGGCAGCAAATTTTGGCCTTCAAGCAACCCATATCTACTAGCAGTCATACTTTTATCATTCGATACGATGAATGACCTTCTCCAATAGAATTAGTATTTAGGAATCAACATCCCATATAGATTCCTATAAGTAAGAATATATATAGTAATGTCAATTAAAAAAGTTCAGATAAGAAAAAATGAAAAATATAACTGAACCTTAAAGATAATCTTTGCGACTTACATTCAAATAAATAATCTTCTCCTGATGTCTCGTTCGTGACTCAGAAAAATTAGGGAGTTCAATAGTACTTGTCTCGGCATCATTAGCCTGAAAAGAAAGGATTTCCATTAATTCTCACGCAAGCAGCTCAACTACATTTTAATTACAAAATTTTGCCAGCGACTCACTTAGCACCTAGAAAAAAAAAATTACCCTGTTATTAGTTAGTGTTATGGTTAAACTTAGGTTATTTTCACATATTATGTACTTTTTCAAGATTTTTATGTTAAAATAATAGCCAAGGGATTAAAGTGTTAAAAATCAAATAGTTTATAGGTTTTTCCATCTGAAGGCATTTGAAGGCAACTTTATCTATTAAGAAGGCATGTATTAAGCTTTATCTATTAAGAAGGCACGTATAAAAATCAAAAATTTCCATTTGAAGGCAACTTTATGTATTAAGAAGGCATGTATAAAGCTTGGAATCCAACTGCAAATTATTGATCTCTCCATATTCACCAAATATATTTCAAATATGTCTTGGGCCTTTCCATGATCAAATCCACCTTTTAGTAGATGCAAAATAACTCTCTGAGTATTAATATGACATCAATACTTGAAAATTTCATAAATAAATCTTGAAGAGTAAGAGCAGACAAAATTTGCTCTAAACAAATGCTTCAATTGGATATCATTGGCCATTTCATGACCACTCCTCCCTCTCTACTTTTAGTACCTCAATGTATAAAGAGTATAACAGAATTGTCAATAGATATATACATATACACACAAAAAAGAAAATATATATATATATATGATAGGTGGAGCATACAATCAACAATAGATGGAATAATCGGTGGAGCATACAATCAACAATAAGGAAAAGTAAAGAAACATTGTCAGAATCATATGTTGCAAATGTTTTGTGCTGTGATGTATCCAAAATACAGCATGGTGAAAAAGAATCATCATTACAAAAGATACCGTGTCTCGACAATGATTTGCCACAAAAGAAAAATTAATCAGAGACTCTCGATATGAGTTTGTGGGTCGTAAGTAGAGGCTAATGAACAGAATCAACTGTTAATAATGGGGCAACAGCATAAAATATTGCAGTAGTTGCAACATTAATGTAGCCATCATTTTGTCTACCACGTCCGTGACTATTTTTACATATAAAATAGTGTTTAGCTGGATCCGAATGAAAGAAGTTGTAACCCGTTATAATAATAGCATGTGGGGGTTCTGGTTTCTTCGTCTTCGGATTAACCTTTAGCATTTCACTGGATTTAGGCCCCTCATAGGGATCTGATCCCTCTTTCCACTGTAAAAACTGATCATCCTTATCCATATACAATCCTCCTATGACAGGAACGTAGTTGAGGGCCAGTGAGATACTTTCTTTTAGGTTAGTGGTAAACACCATTTTATCAAAAATCTTATACCTCGCACCTGGTTGTCGCTTTAGAGGGAGACCATAATGTTTTACATAATCCAAAGCCCACCCCAAATCTATACAATCAAATCTGTCAATGCCTCCACTTCTATCGCACCAGCTTTTGTACATCTCATCCATCGAAAACTCGGCAACTGTGCCAAAAACTGAAAAACGTATGGATAAGAGATCAGCCACCGTAAAAAGAACACAAAGAGGACGCCCTAACTGATTTTGCACCCGTGTTATCCCTGCAAAAGTATTCTTCCGTGGAGGAAGATTATACTCGGCCAAGAACCTTTTAATATCAGGTTCATTGAGTCTGATGGTCTGAAGATTTTCAAGCAACGACTTCTCAAGAACCAAGTCCATTGTCTAAAATGATTTTGTAGAAAGTTGCCTGTATGTACATATAGAATGTTATTAAATAATATAAAGATAACACAAAATACATACTTGTACAATAAATTCCTGTCATTTTCACAAATCAAGATCTAGTTCATACCAAATTGTAAGGTACCATCATACACATCCATTATATCTTAAAAAAAGAAAGTAGTCGGTATACAATAACAAAAGTATAACATATAGACAGTATTAAAAAAATGTGTAAATATTACAGAAACGTCAAATGTGTAATTATTAAGAAATAATAACAATAAACCCTTAAAATCAGACCCAAAACAATAAAATTTATAAGCAACACTAAACCCTTAAAATCGGTAAGGCAGGAGAAACCTCACCTTTTCCCAGTATTGAAAAAATGTGTTTGTGAAATTCAAACAGAAATCAATGTTAAGAAGAGCAATCACCTTAGGTTTTTATATACAAACAACAAGAAGAAGCTTACCTTATCACTATATATATATATATATAGCATCCAATGTTCCAAGCTGATAACTCCTACGGACAAGGAACCAAGGTCGTAGTATAGTTGGGAGCGGAGCAATCGAGAAGGGAGAGAGTATTTGAGTGAGAGAGAGAGAGTACCAGTGATTGAGAAATTGGGGGGAGAGAGAGAGAGAATAGCGATGAGAATCGAGAAGCGGAGCGAGAGAGATAGAGAGAGAGGGAGGAGCAATGGGAGTGGGATGAGAACGAGCGGGTTTTTTTGTTTTTTTCGGGCCTACTTTTTCCCGCTTGCCGCCTCTTCCCAAATACTCGTTTTAAATTTATGAGTAAGTCAATTACTTTAATATACTACACTAATTATTTATTTATAACAGTTCACTAACTTATGCAAACTCCAGAGTCTAAATAATATGTTTTGCGTTCTGAATAATGTGAATATCCTTACATTTTCAAGTTTCAAAAGTCTCTAGCACGCCCATGCGCGCTAACACACACACACACACACACATATATATATATATATATATATATATATATATATATATATATTTTTCTAAGTAGAATGAAAGAAAATAAAACTTCTATTAATGTATAAAACTTTTGGTTCCTCAAATATCTATCACATTCATTTTATATCATGTATTTCCTAACTTATAAATAAACATGTATTTGAGTTGAAAATATCAATCAAGAGATAACAATTTTTTACTCTACTTTTCTCTTTTCTCATCTTAGATTATATTATATTATTAGTGATTGTACAATACGTTATCGGTACGAGTAGCTCTTCCGATTAACGTTTGATGACCTCTTCCTTTTATTTTCGAGGTATGTATGTCTGTTTCTTATGGTAATTTGTTGCTTTTTACTTTTGCAACAATTAGTATAAAATTAATTATTAACGTTCTTGTTATTGACATCTAACTGATACATTATTTTATAACTTTCTTATCATGTTGAATCTTACCAAACTTGAATTTGAGACTCTTGATATTACGGGAAAAAATTATTTGTCGTGGATATTAAATGTTGAAATTCATTTAGCCACTAAGGGTCTTGGAGACACAATTAAATAAGGAAATCAAGAATCTAAGTCAAACCACACAAAAGTTATAATCTTTCTTTGTCGTCATATCCTGAAGAACTAAAATCTGAATATCTTATTGTGAAAAATCCACTTGACCTTTGGGAAAATTTGAAAGATAGGTACGATCACAAAAAAAAAACCTGTGATTCTTCCAAAAACTCGTTATGATTGGATGCATTTGAGGATTCAAGATTTTAAAACTGTCAGTGAATACAATTCTCTACATTTTAAAATAACTTCTTAACTAAAATTACGCGGAGAAGATATTACTGATGTTGATATGTTAGAAAAAAACTTATAACTTTTCATGCCTCAAATGTACTCCTTCAGCAACAATATCGAGAAAAATATTTTAAAAAATATTCATGAGTTTATTTCATGTCTTCTCGTTGAACAAAATAACAAGTTTTTGATGAAAAATTATGAGTCTCGCCTAACTAGCTCAAACCCTTTTCCTGAAATGAATACATCTACATTTAATTCTGGGCGTGGACACAATGGTGGTCGTGGTCGTGGATGCGGTTATAGTCGTGGATGAGTTCGAGGAAATCAAGTTAGGAACAATCCATCTTTCAAAAAAAGAAAAACAAATCACAACCATAAGTTTGAGTAAAAAATGATGACCAAGGTACACAAAAGAATTTTGAAGATATTTTCTATAGATGCGGTATGAAGGGTCATTGGTGGCGTATCTGTCGTACGCTTAAGCACTTGGTTGAAATTTACCAAGCATCCCAGAAGGAAAAAAGGAAAACTTGTTGAAACGAACTTGATTTTTCAAAGCAATTATCATAAGAATAATTTTTTTGATATGAATTATTCTGATATGACACATTTGGATGTGTCTGATTTTTATGAAAACCCTGAAGGTAGCTGCGATATGAACAATAAAAATATTTCATAACAATATGTATCTCTTTATTTATTTAAAACTTGTGGTTTATGTTATCTACAATCTAATTATATATATATATATATATATATTATTTAAAGTGATATGGATACCTCTCATTCTCGCAATGGACATAATATGAAATTTAAATATATTTGTCTTGTAGATAGTGCAACTACTCGCACCATTCTTAAAAATGAAAAATATTTTACTTTTTTGCAAAAGCACATTGGTAATTTTTGTACTATTTTCGAAAGTACAAATTGATTGAAAGCTCTAGAAGAGCTAGCTTGCTGTTACCTGGAGGAACAAAATTAGCTATAAATGATGCATTACTCTCCTCTAAGTCGCAAAGAAACTTATTAAGTTTCAAAGATATTCGCAGAAATGGATATCATATTGAAATAGTAATTAAAGAAAATAAAGAATTTTTTTATATCACATGCATTATATCGGATAAGAAATGTGTTATCGAACAAAAACCGCTTTCACTTTTGGATTGTACTACACAAATATGTGTGCTATTGAGGCGAATGATATCATAAATCAGAAGTTTACTGATAGAGATAATTTTATTATTTGGTATGACCGGTTGGGACATCCGAGATCGATAATGATGCGTAGAATTATTAAGAATTTACATGGATATCCATTGAAAAACCATAAGATTTTTCAATAAAATGAATTCTCGTGTGTTGCTTGTTCTAAAAGAAAATTGATTATTAGGCTCTCTCTAGCTAAAGTTAGAATAGAATCTCTTAGATATGCTACAGAGTTTATATCACAAGTCTTTAATAAGTACCGTGCGTCAATTGAGATAAATGTTGAACGTCCTGTAGCTCATGTTCATACACAAAATGGTCTTGCAAAATCATTTACCAAACGACTCCAATTGATTGTCAGACCATTAATTATGAGAACATATCTCCCTATTTTGGTTTGGGGACATGCTATTTTACATGCAATTTTTCCAAAATATGGGGGGAGAGAATAAGATATTCCTAGGATCACGGGGAGAGAATAAATAGCTGAAAAATGAAATTATATGGAATGCGTCGTCATTAAATATTTTTGATCCTAGTACAAATCAATGTGAGTTAGAAAGTTTAGAAAATAATTCATTTACAAGGCATTGCAAATCAATTGCTTGATGCATTCAATGATATTAATAAAGTGACCAAGTCACATATACCAACTGAAGATGCTCCCGCAAAAATTGATATGTCTGAAGGACAAACTACTAAAGCAAATGAGTCAAAACCTCGCCTAAAGTGTGGTAGACCAATCGGTTCCAAAGACAAAAATCCTCAAAAAAGAAAAGGAGCAAATAATCAAGATGTCCAAATAAAAGAAACAGAATATCCAAAAGAGACCTGTGACGTGATGGATAAAACCTTGGAAGATGTTAAGGTACCTGAAAATGTTGAAAGAAAAAGAGATCTTAATAAATTATGTTGTCACAGGAAAAAGATGGAACCAAAATGACATTATTGTCGACGAAGTTTTTGCAAATAATATAGCACTTGATGTAATGATGGAAAACAAGGATCTTGAACCTAAATCTGTCGATGAATGTCGACGTGGAGATGATTGGCCAAAATGGAAAAGGCAATACAAGAAGAATTGAACTCACTTGATAAACACAAAATTTTTTGACTTGTAGGCCAGACCCCTAAAGTGGCAAAACCCATTGGCTATAAATGGGTATTTATGCGTAAAAGAAATTATAAAAGTGAAATTACAAGATATAAAGCCCGCCTTATTGCTCAAGGATTTTCACAAAGATCAGTCATTGATTATAAAGAGACTATTCTCCTGTAATAGATGCTATAACATTTTGTTATCTTGTTAGTCTGACAGTAATTGAAAAAATTAGAAATGCATTTGATGGATGTTGTTGCTGCATATTTGTATTGTTCCCTCAATAACAATATTTATATAAGAATCCCTAAATTATTTCAATTGCCTGAATTACATAGGTCACATTCTTGTGACCTTTATTCAATTAAATTGCAAAGATCCTTGTATGGATTCAGACAATCTGGACAAATGTGATATAATCGTCTACGTGAATATTTGTTGAAGGAACACTATAAGAATGATCCTATTTGTCCATGTGTTTTTATAAAGAAATCTGAACTTTCATTTTCTATAATTGTTGTTTATCTTTGTTAGGTCCCAAAGGAAAAAATACTATAAGAGGGGTTAAATAGTATTTTTCAAAATTTAAGTCTTACTTATAAAATTTGCAGTTTAAAACGCTTCTTGCTTATTACAAAGCTTTCTTATATTTTAAAAAGAGTTAGCAGCGAGATTTATAGCGAAGAACCCCTTAGTTTTTAAACCAATGGCTTGAGGCAGCAATATCAGTAAGTCTTTGTTAAATGAGTTTAGCAGGGACTAAGCAAAGCAGGGATAAAGGAAATAAGCAATCTAAAAGATAAGCAGTAAAGTGAGCAGGAGAATTTTTATAGTGGTTCAGTCCAAGCCTACTTCACTCTTTTTCTCTTTACTTGAGAAGGCACTCACTAAGAATGTTCACACAGAACAATATACAGCAGGACACTTAGTCCAAAAATACCATATGTCACTAAGACCAGATTAAGTCACACAGACTAGTAGCAGATAAAATATCTTGCTTGCTATCTCTAAGCAGTAAGCTCTTTGTTGAGCATATTAGATAGCACTTGTTCAAGTGAAGGATTGTGTCTTGTTGAACTCTTAAGATGTCAGATTGTCAGAGCAATTTCTTGGTTGTTCAGTTCTCATAAATGAAATTTATGACTCCTATTTATACTACTCCAAAAATCTAAAATCTATCCGTTAAGAATTTGAAATAGATCCGTTGGAGTTGTACTATCTCGATAGTGACTTGTATCTTTACAGTTGTTCCTTTACTAGTTCAAATAAATAGCCGTTATTTTGTCTTCGAGTGCTTCTTGAAAAGTCTTCTAAAGGTTGACTAATCAGGGTGAAAGGTAGGATCATTTTCTAACAATCTTGTTTAGATCAATGTAAAGGGTCTTGATATATCAGTCCTTGCTTATTTATTATACGCAGGACTGTCCTTGAAAGTTTCTTCACAACTTTAGCATCCTTCCTGATCGATGAGCAGAGTCTTCACTTGTGATCAAAAGCCTTGTTTAACTAGCAAAATATATCCACCTAACAAGTTGGATATTTTTCTAAGTCCTTTTACATCATATTAGCAAGGATTATATTATATCATCAATTTTTATATCAGTAAATATAATTCTTTAAGAAAGAGTAATATATAAGCAGGGTGCATCAACAATCTTGATGACTTGAACATTATTGGAACTCCTGAAGAGCTTCAGAAAACAGTTGATTACCTAAAAAAGAATTCGAAATAAAAGATATTGGAAAAAAAAAAGTTTGTCTTGGTTTGTAGATCGAGCATCTAGCAGATGAAATTTTTGTTCATCAATCAACATATACAAAAAAGGCTTCAAAACATTTTTATATGGACAAAGCACAATCATTTATGAGATCTAACTATTTTTATTTATTTTATTATTTTTGGGTACTTGCAATTTTTATATTTTTCAAGTTTATTATTGTTTTGATTAATTGGGTAGGTGCGCAACTATTTAATTGTCGAAATAATATACTGTTTTTTACAATATCAAATTCATAATTGTTTGATGGTTCTAATATTTGAAACAGTTAACAACGTTGGTTATGGTCAAGTTTCTAATTGTTATTATGAGATTTTGTAATCTAGTTTGAATAAACCTAACATTTCGAGTTTGTTGGTTAGAATTGGGTCTCTTTAATTTTTAATGTTATTGGTGAATTAAATCATATGATCGTATCTATGATTGTTCATTGGTAAAAGAAATAATCATTAGATCGTATATTTGTTATCAATAAATTAAGGAGAGATGGTTGTTGATACATGTTCCAACAACTATTTATTTATTTTAGGATAATTGAATAATTCTTGTATCGATAATCAATTCAAAAAATCAAATTTTAGAATAATCATTTAGCTAGTTTTCTTCCTATATTTGTTAAATCCTCTATTTTTATTGTTTATGCGTTTTACATTGATTTCTTAATCATATTCAAAACTCCCACTTTCATTTTAATTATTTTTGATAAAATAAATAAATCTTAACCAATTCATGTAGATACGACCCTACTATCACTTGCTACAAGTTAATTAGTTTTAAGTAAGATTTTATTGTTGTTAGATTCAACCCAATTAATAGCACACTATATGTTAGTGTATATTAATTGAAATTGTGAAACCAATCAACTATGTCATAAACTTTAAGCAGTGAAACGGTGGTTTTAAAACGAGAGGCGGTGATATGTAATAAGATGTAAACCACGTATACTGTTATACATTTTATTCTTTTTCATGTCATTAACTCAAATAATACCTATAGTAACAGCGGTAAGAATGAATAATTCAGTTGTTTTTTTTTCACCACCACTTTTTAACCCATTACTTTGTTGCCCAATTGACTCCACGACCCCCTCTTCACCTCTTGTCGTCTCTTCTCTTCTCTTCGCTGCTCTCTTTCGTGTTTCTTGCTGGTAAGTGCTCGATCTCTTACTATTCTCCTGCAGTTAAAGACATATATATATATATATATATATATATTGATGATTAACCCTAATAATTTTGTTTACTTCGGTGTTAGTCGAGAGATCTCGATTCATAAAATTAAATTTATTGTTGGCTGTTTACCCTAAATTTATTGTTGGCTGTTTACCCTAAATTTGGTGTTAATTGAAGGAGTTGATGATATTGAGGCTATTAACCGTAATGATCGATCTATCATGTTGTTATTTGAATTGGTGATGTTGGATCTGGAAATAGTCATATTCCATTGGTTTATGATGGCCGATCTAATGCTTTCGTCATCTTAATCGGAAATCTCATCTCTTCTGTTAGGTTAAAACTGCCATGGACGTTCGGAATATTAAGCCCCCAAGTGTGACTTTTAGTTGTCTTGAAGATGCCTATAAAGCCCGTGGCCTCAACTACCAAGATTCTGTTGAGTACCATAAAGTAGTTTCGACAAGCGGTGTATGTATTGTTATAATTTTAAAATTTCTCTCCTTGTCCCGCCCTCAGTTGTTGTAATTAATAATTGTGGTAATTTGATTTTGGGACAGGGCTTCAACTCGACCCCCTATGGCTCTAAGGTCGAATATGGAGTCATTCCCGAAGATCCCTACCGGGGAGGTGATCCCCTTGTTGATGACGCTGTTCAGTTTGCCCTTGCCAAGCATAACAAGCATGCCGAGCATAACAAACATGTTTGTTTGCTTGATTCCTCTATTTTAATGAGCTTTACTTTTACTTATATTTTTCAATCCTAATTAATTATATATATGTATATATATAATGTTTATATTGTTCTTTGTGTAGTACCCACCGCTCCGTTTGGTCAAGGTTTTGAAGGTCAATCGTAAAGCTATTCCGCCTCCTTTGTTAATCGAGATCGGCAAACATGTTCCAGTTCGTCAGAGTTTCTACATAACTTTGTTGGCCAAGGATGAAAGAGAGGGAGTGGGCAAATTAGAGCGTTCCTACCGAGTAAACGTGGTGATTACCGATGGCCATCCCAGTTCTTTGCTACAATTCAGTCCTACTCCCAGTGCCGAAGGTAAATTTGAGTGAGATCTCTTAATCGGAATATTATGTTTTAAACAAGTGTTGTCAGTATGTTTTTTCAAATATACTGTTCGCTGCTAACAAAGAGCGAATCGAGCACATGCATCCTAGAAGCTGGACATAATAACAAAGTTCAAGCCATCATAGCCTACCGGCTTTTCCTTCCGGTGAAACCATTGCACTCCGCGACCAAGCTAGATTAACAACCCATCAAGATCACGCTGCTAGCTTTGACAATTAATACCTAACCCATCTCTTGCATGCCAGAGCATGGATGGATGCCATTGTCAATCCCCCGACTCCCTCGAAGGCTTGGGAACCTAGACTAGCATTAAGATTGAAAGTTTGCAATACGTTGCAGCCCCAGACTTGGAAAACACTAAAGCAACACACGGACTGTCAGGACTGAGATGTCCCGTCTTGTTCCAGAAGACAGAATTTAGAGAGATGAGAGAGATTCTAGAGAGATATATTTGAGAGGGAAAGTCTTTATTGCATTCAACATAATGGCTTAGTAAGCCCTACAATCTGTTTATATAGTACCTTATCCTGCCCCTTCGTGTATCTTATCCTACACCAACATGCAACTAACTCATAACAAACACATGGACAATAGCAAATACAATGACAACGCAACTCACACAGCATACAGACAGCTCATTCACAACCCAAAACACTACTAGGCTTGAGAAACCCCTCCCCTTAAAATATCCATGCCCTCATGGATATCAATTCTTTTCAAACTTCCCGGACAAACTATCAGCGGCATTATTGTCCTTGCCCTTCTTGTTGGTGATCAGATAATCATACCCCAAAAGTTTACTCAGCCATGTATGTTGTAGGCAAGAAACAATTTTTTGCTCCAAGAATTATTTCAAGGACCGGTGATCAGTCCTGATAACAAATTGCCTTCTTCCCAAGTAGGTTGACTATCTTTTTACTGCCTCTGCAACAACCATTAGCTCCCTCTCATAAGTAGAATAAGCCATAGCTTTGGGACCTAAGCGTTTTCTAAAATAAGCTATAGGTCCCTTCCTGAAGCAACACAGCCCCAATACTCCTTTAGTTCTTCCTTCTTCATTCATAGGTTTCTTACCTTGAACTTTTTCTGCAAAGGGATTTATTTGTATGTCCATTATTATCATCAGAGTTAGGAGTTATGATTTTTCAGCATACTAATCACTTCCTCCATGAATTTGTCAAACTTATACCATGTTTCTGAGTATAAAGTTCCTTGTACATTGCTTATGCAGAGCTCAGACTAATTGAAATTTGTCATTCCTTGACCTTTTAGTGCAACCTTTTCATCCGTGTAAGTGAATTTAAGGGACAACTGTTTAAATTCAAAGGTGACGGGTCCTAATTTCCATAACCACTGGACCCCAAGCACCATTTCACATCCCCCAAAGGTAAGACTCTAACATCAACTTCAAACTTCATTCCTCCCATTTCCCACCGAAAGTTCCTGCATGCTGCAGAGCTTTCCATTCTATTGCCGTCAGCCACAACTACTCTCATTGGTTCTGCTGCCTCAACCACACAGTGCAACCTCTTTGCAGCCATAGGATCCATAAAATTGTGGGTACTACCCCCAACAATCAACACAGAGAATTTCTTCTTTCCTACACTTCCTGTCATCATCATAGTTTTAGGACTAGGTTGACCCTCCAAAGCATGTAATGACACAGTCATTTGTCCTTCCACTCTGTCTCCTAAAGTGACTTCTTCTCTTCGTTCCTCATAAAAAATTGGGGGACCATCATAACCATCACTCTCCGCTCTTCTTCAGTCACCATCGTAAAGACTTCCGTTGCGTTACATTGATGATCCTCAGAAGAAAACTTTTCTTCACTATAGAAACACAGTCCCTTAGCCATTCTTTCATCTCTTTGAGCTTTAGTTAGAGCAATTGATTTTCTTGTTTCTAATTTGGAATAGGTCAGTTGAGCAGTTGCGTTGGTTTACCAATGATGTCCGGCTCAGTTCTAGGCTTTAACTGAGCTAAAGCTGAACCATATTGCCCACTTGTTCTTGCTTTAGCTTGACTGAATGAATCTTTTGGCAATGGAACTTCATTATTCTTTGCATGCCTGAATGCCTTAGACAAAGCTTTTAATGTCTTTCCTTAGTCCTTCAATGAAGTTACTTAGAAAGAAGTCCTCTGGTAAGAAAGGCAATTTCTCTAACATCCTACCTTTACACCTCTCAGATGCATCATAGTATTCATTTACTGTGCTATTTTGCTCCAACAGTTTAAATTGTTCATAAACATCTCCAAGTTCAACATCAAGAAACCTTATCCTGAAATTCTCTGAAAATTCCCCCCATTCAACCTTACTTCTACCACTTATAAAAGACTTATACCAGGATTTAGCTATTCCCTGCAAGTGCATTGCAGATATATCTACTCTACTCTCCTAGTTGAATTAATTCCATAAATCTGGAAGTATTCTTCACAATCTCGTACCCAGCAGGTGGCATCATCTCCTTCCTTGTATACTGGAAACACAAGCTTCAAGTATCTTCTTATCCTTGCTAGCCATTCTAGCTTCCTCTTCCTCCTGTTTCTTATTCCTTTCTCTTTCAGCATGCTCTGTATTCCTAAATACTCCTTTAGTTCTTCCTTCATCATTCATAGGTTTCTTACCTTGAACTTTTTCTGCAAAGGGATTTGTATGTCCATTATTATCATCAGAGTTATGAGTTATGATTTTGCAGCATTCTAATCACTTTCTCCATGAATTTGTCCAACTTATCTTCCAAGCCTCGAAGCCTCTTATTAGTAGCTTCCTTATAACTTTCGAAATTGATTCTCTCCATTTGTAAACTTTCTTCCAAAATTCTACTGGTCTTGGGTCTGGTTTGCATAAGAATTTCACTCAACTTAACCGATAGCTCCTTCAATATTCGACAGCTTTAAGTGCCGAGGCTGGCAAAGGTGTAAGAGTCTCTAGCTGTGGATTAATGGGTATTTATCCGTTTTTGATTCTTATAGGATATATGCATACATTTGTTTTGAGGGCAACTTAGTTATAACATTATTTGATGAGGCAAGCTTTATTTGTCAATTTTGTTGTCTTAGTTAGTAACTGGGTATGTCCCACAAGAATATGAGGATTTAGTGAATCAAATCCTGTTAGAAATAAATGCCAGAAAATTTTGGATTAGGAACAATTCTTGGGTTGTATGGATTCTGAATTTTTTGAACACATGATTTTATTAGTTATACCTGAAGATATTTTCTTGTTCGATTGTTCACATTTTTCCTCATAGTATTTGCTAGATTCTAGATGTGCGGTATTCCTATTTTATTTCTTGTCAATTGATTGACATTTTGCTGTTATTATGTGAGTTTCTGTGGGATTTATGTTTAAAAATATATTTCATGGTTATGAATATTTAATACCCATTCTCTAGATATATGTTTTAATTTTGACTACATTCTGGTCATTAATGTTTATGGTTTTGTTGCTGGTTTTGATGTCTCATGGTATTGATGTTTTAGAACATGTACCATCTTTTAAAATTAAAAATGGGGTAGGAAATAAATACTATGCTAATACTCATTTGCACTATAAATTATCTCATGACTTAAGATGTGTTTGCAATTGAATTGAGAGTTGGCTCTAATCTCTCAAGTTATTTGTTATTCAAGTAATTAAAATGTGTTTACACACATTTGAACTTAATGTTAGGATTGAGGTAATCCTTTGAACATATAACATTGTTTAAAATTAAAAATGGGATAGAATTATTATGCTAATATGGTCTGATTACTCTTTATTTCCTTTTCAGAAGAGAAGCGGCTGATGGAGCCAAAGGAAGCAATTTTTTCCGAAACTTGGGAAGTAATTAAAATCCCAAAACTTGGGAAAGTAGGGACGTCATTTTGAAGAGAATTGGATTAAGCTTTTCTACTGTGAACTGTATTTCCTTACTAACTTGCAGACAAAACGATGTATTGTGTGAGATGTATTCGACGCATAAGTGCTTCATGTCTGAGCCTTCTTGACGGGCCTGTAGAGAGGAATATGCCACCTTAGTAATATTTTGTTATGGTATTCGACTTTTTTATCCAAAAAAAAAAGTTCTGAAAAATATTAACTGCCCTGAGTTGTCCAAATTTCCCTTGTGTAAATCAATCTCAATATTTGGTATGCAAAAACCAATTTAAGTACTTTGGAGAAAAGCATCAATGCCATTATTTTAGGGCGTTTGTGTGGGTTTCGAAGTGCAAATTTTGTAAACGTGGTGATGTGGATACAAAATATATCCAATGAATGTTGCGTTGAATAGTTGAACCTCTTGTTGGGTTTGCTTATTAAATACTTTCTCCATATATTTTATTATCAGCAAATATTGTGAGATTTGTAATTCAAAATTAAGTTGAGATTTTGTATTTTAATAAATTTGAAATGAACTATCATGGTGCCCATTACTACTTCATACAAATTTCTCTTATATACAATTTTTTTAATTTCATATTTATACCGATACATATAACAAGTATTTCAAAATATTATTTCATTTAAGATTAAGTATATTTCTAATTTTAAAACTGAGGTAATAATGTAACACCCAACTATAACTAAAAAATTATCGATAAAATAATGTAACACCCAACTATAACTAAAAAATTACTGATGAACAACCTCGAGATTTATTTATATGAATGAGTCGAGGCATGGCATTGGTGTAATAAAAAGATTTTAAACAAAACTAAATTTATTAGTCATGGAAGTAACTAATTATTGAAGATACTATTGCTACCCTCCCAAAGCGAAAAATCATAATTAGCAAAATTGGCTTCCATCGTACATGAACCAAATACTATGTGTTGAACCAAATACTTGGTTAAATATCTCTGTGTGTGTTTATTTTACATGGTTATAATAATTTAAAATTTCACCTTTTCAGAAGGGAAGTGATATTTAAAAATGAAATTTGTTTAGAAAGAAAAGTTACATTCGTATATTTTTTTTTATTATAACACTATATTAATAACAATATTAAAAAACTTGTTGGGTTTGCTTATTAAATACTTTCTCCATATATTTTATTATCACCAAATATTGTGAGATTTGTAATTCAAAATTAAGTTGAGATTTTGTATTTTAATCAATTTGAAATGAACTATCATGGTGCACATTACTACATACAAATTTCTCTTGCATACAATTTTATTTATTTCATATTTATACCGATACATTTAACAAGTATTACATTTCAAAATATTATTTCA
Organism: Centella asiatica; assembly: GCA_014636745.2. Lineage (NCBI taxonomy): Eukaryota > Viridiplantae > Streptophyta > Magnoliopsida > Apiales > Apiaceae > Centella > Centella asiatica. Next base: position 2,623,892 of record CM025781.1, on the reverse strand, counting down.
TTTAAGAATAAGGATATTTCTAATTTTAAAACTGAGGCAATAATGTAATACCCAACTATAACTAAAAAATTACCGATGAACTAGCTCGAGATTTATTTATATGAATGAGTCTAGCCATGACACTAACTAATGAATGAAGATAGCATCAGTGTAATAAAAAGATTTTGAACAAAACTAAATTCATTAGTCATGGAAGTAACTAATTATTGAAGATACTATTGCTACCCTCCCAAAGCGAAAAATCATAATTAGCAAAATTGGCTTCCATCGTACATGAACCAAATATTATGTGTTGAACCAAATACTTGGTTAAATATTTGTGTGTGTGTTTGGTTAAATATCTGTGTGTGTGTTTATTTTACGTGGTTATAATAATTTAAACTTTCACCTTTTCAGAAGGGAAGTAACATTTAAAAATGAAATTTGTTTAGAAAAAAAGTTACACTCGTGTGTGTGTGTGTATATATATATATATATATATATTTTATTATAACACTATATTAATAACAATATTAAACAACTCAAAAAACCAATACAAAAATATCAATAGCAATATTAAAAATAAAACAAAAATATATTACAACATGTGCATGTGTTGACATAGACTTATTTGCTAGTAAATAATATTAATACTGTTTTAGACAATTCGTATTAATCTCTAACAAAATAATTGAATTTTGGAAAAAAATAAAATGTCACCCATTCCGATCAAACAATAACAAATGCAAACATCAAATTTGGATTAATTTTTCGAAAAAAGAATTGAAAAAGAAAAAGTACCACCCCAGCCCTACATGCCTAGCTCGCAAAGACTACCAAGCTGGTTAAAATATAACAAGTTGAACCCACCTCAACTTTAAGCATACATATCAAGATAAGAATATGTATGACCCTCGAATCTCAAATTAGAATGGGGCATCCATCAATAGGACATAGGTTGGAATAATTTAACTCATTCCCTTAAATTGATGCTGACGTTGAAAATAAAAATGTCTTTTTTTTGTTTTGACAAACATGTAATTAATCAGAAAAAAGTCGGATGTTTATATATATTTCATGAATCCATGCAACTATAAGTATTACGATACAAAGCCTCCAAATTAAAAGCAATTACAGACACAAGAAAAATAATTAAGTAGCAAGACTAGAGTGCACGTACTCTCTGACTACATGTATACATTCCATACATACATCAGTAGTAAATAGTAGTAGTAGTCTTAAGTGGAGAACCCCTGACCAGCAATCAAGTCCCTCATGGAAGCCAAAGCATGACACGTCGTGGTGAATGAGACTCCCAACTGTCGTTTCCTTGATCTAGGGACCTAGTTAGCTAGCTGCATCGGCCAGTAAGTATATACATTATTAGTGAATGATAATCATATGCGTACCAAATAAATTAATCTATGAGAAAACCAAAAGGATAATTTATCACACCATAAATTCCCCAGGATTCTACCTCATGTACCCTCATGGATTAATAAATATGGTAAAGAATAGAGTTAGTTAGGGACAACGTGTGATACGAATCAATGCAAGTTATATACAATCATTTGTGGGAACAAAACAAAATGTAGCTCGTTTGGAAGAAAACAAGTATAAAATGTTACCATTTGTGCCGAGCGTGGCACCACCGCTGCATCTAAGAATTCGTATCCTTCAAAGCTTCTCCGGGTCACTTGGGCATCGCCAGGAATAAGAGTTATGTGGTAAAAGACGCATCCTGTAAGACCTCCGGAACTGACTTGTCCTACCAAATAGAAACCATTATGATCTCCTCGTGCAATGAATGTGTGGAAGGAATTGTATGATGGAGCCAGGAGTCTACTTTCGCAGATTGGAGTACTCGTGTTTTCAGTATTAGTAGACATGTTGTACTCCATGATATTCCAATTCATGAAGTTAAAAAAGTAGACACATTGTCCACGTATTACAAGATTGTTTCTTGCATACATTCTGCCAATAGGTACGGTATCATTCATTGCATTCAAGATATGAAAAGGCATTTGCTCAATGTTTCCACTCACAGTATTGTACGAAAAATGTCCCTTGTGATGATGATACTATAAATGTATCATGCCCATCATTGTCAGCTATGAGAAAGTTGAAATCATCATGCTGATTTAAGGGATCAATCACATTCTTGAGTTGTTGAAGATTTTCCGGTGCTTCCCATGTATCAGTCATCGGATCGTACACTTCACCCCATTTATCGACAAGAAAATCAGATTCTCTGTTTCTTCCGAGTCCCCCAAAGACATAGATTCGATTATTCTTTACGATAATTTTAGGATTCAATCTCCTAACATTCATATTTGAAACTGGATACCACCCTACTTCGGGGTTTGTAGTGTCTAACATGAGAACATATTTACTCGTATCATCCGACCATTCATCAGGAATACCTTGACAATCTCCTCCGATAAGATAAAGCTTAGTATCTATACACACCAATCTCGACCAATGTGAGAATAGATCCCTTGTTAATAAGCTGCTAGTTGACATATCAGGATTCATTCTGAACAAATAATTTACACCATCTTCAAAAGATCGTGCTCGAATATATAAATCCTCCATCCTATATATATGTGACAAAACAATTACATTAGAATTAGAAGTAAGTAAGAAAATAGGGACTTCATACAAACCTATAATTACTACCTCCGTCCATCTGTTACATAAGAAGCTAGAGTTTTCTTGTTTTTTTATTTTTATGGATATTACTATTAAATGTTTGTGAGAATTATATATTCAAAAAAAATTCATGAAATTTGTTATAAATATTTAATTAATGATACGAAGATAATAATGAATACAACATTATAATGAAAATATAATTTTTTATAAAACAAGTCTCTCATTTCAAAATGTAACTCATCTCCTAGAACAAAGGGAGAGGGAGGGAGTATACAGTCTATGTAGATGATATACAAGTTAAGGGGGCACTACGCAAATTCTGAAAGCAAAAACAAGGCATATAGCTTGCTAAAAGAATATCCAAAGCCATAGAACAGAGTAAAATTAATCACTATAGGACCCCACAAGAACCAATGTTATGCCAAAAAGAATCTATAAACTGCACTATCTAGCTGAATAACATAATGGAAAATACAATTTCGACTGCTAGTAGTACTAATATATATATATATATATATATATATATATATATTAATAGACTAAATTAATTTCCAAACATTGCAATTATTCGAAAAAAATTGGTCTCAATTACAAACTTGTCATCTTGTTATTACTGACTAGATATTAACACTACAATTATTTTCTATTATGTTATTAGTTATTTATAGTTGAAGCAAAAAAAACTTTTTTATTTCTTTATCATCATCATCATATATAAGTGATTATTTTTTATTATTTTTTTCATTTCAAAATTAGAAACACATTTCATTTTTTCAGAACCTAGCCTCTTTCCATCCTTGGCCGATGATGATGGAGTCGAGCCCCACTAAAGAACTTCTTGAGCTCTTGTCCTTCTAGCCATACATGAGGTGTAGCACGTACTCCATGACCAGAGAAGTCTGAGGATAGAAACTCCATTTTGATCACTTTCAAATTGGATAAAATATCTAACCATATCACACAAAAATACTCTTTTATAATTAAAAGATTATTAATTATAATTTAATTCTAACTCTTCAATTATCACTAGCTATATAGGAAACCATTTTCTATTATATACGTTGACAACTTCGTTCGAACAATATAAGTTGAAATGGTCATACACTCCGTACAAGTACCACATCACAAAAGAACTATCCTAGTTGATCCTAAACTAATAAAATACGCTAATAATTGGTCCGCCTCCTTTCACCCCCTTCTTCTTCAGCCCTTTAGTCCGCCGACGAGGCCAATGCCTTCTCCTTTTTCCTCCGACTGGCCCTCCGTCTCCCCCTTCCCTTCATCTTTCCTCGTTGGTCCGTCCTCCCAACTCCTCACCTCCCTCCGCCGTCGAGATCGCCTGTGGCAGTGGCTATGGCCACTGCCTTTCCTCTTACTCCCTTCGATTCACCCCCAAACCCAACATATGCATTTCATTACCAAAATGAAGTTTACGTTTGCAGGACTATCAAAAAAATGGATCTTGATTTGGACATAAAATGAACAAGAAATCGTATAGTCAAACTTCGGTCAGACTAAGGTCAAATCTGGTCAAAGTGTGTTCTTGGTGTTCATGTGTGTTTCCAGATTTTATGAAGGATTCGTGACTAAAAGAAAACAAGCGTCGCTAAAGGTTTTCATCAACTTGAAAAATTCGTAGTAAATTGAAAATAGATCCAAAAATTATGAAATTTTTTGTGTGGTGTTCCTAATGCAGTGTAGAATTTAATGATTTAAAAATATCAAATACATCTCTAACAAAACTAAGTAGATTACCTCAAGATTTGAATCTCTTTAGTGACAATGTGCTAGATCTTGATCCAACTTTTTTATTTCCTCAACACCTAATCCGAATTTTTGTAATAATTTCAATTGTTTGAAATTATGGAGTTATGGAGGCTGATTAGGGCAACATCTTATTCTATATATATCAAAATTTATTTCCCAAAGTGTTAAGTTTCCATTTTTGAAGTTTCTTGAAAGGTTTCTTTTTTTTTTCCTTCTTTTGTTGTATCATTATTTTATTTACCAATCCTTTTATGGCTGATGTATTAGTGTTAATTGTGACATTAGTGTTAATATGAACTTTGTAATGCATTCATCTAATTTTGAGAAATTTGTAAACTCACACTTAATATCATTAAACAATAATTTTATTTTCAGATTACACTTTGAATTTGTGGTTCCTCACATAACCATATCACACAAAAATACTCTTTTATAATTAAAAGATTATTAATTATAATTTAATTCTAACTCTTCAATTATCTCTAGCTATATAGGAAACCATTTTCTATTATATAAGTTGACAACTTCGTTCGAACAATGTAAGTTCAAATGGTCATACATTCCGTGCAAGTACAACATAAAAGAACTATCCTAGTTGATCCTAAAATAATAAAATACGCTAATAGATATGATCTTTATTTCCTAAATTTTAAAATATGCTCCGTATATAATATTGTTCCTGTTCTAAAATTATTATTTATTTTTATTTAATCTTATATTTTTAAAGTCAAAATGACTCATTTTTAATTGTACAAGTAATAAATACAAGTACAAAGCAATTTTTAACAACTTTTAACTTCAAAAATTAAAAATTATTCTATACGTTGAACAAAGTTTTTAGATTTAATCTAAAAGTATTGATGAATGTAAAATAGATAATCTAATATTGCAAATAACCGTATATCAAATTGAATGAATAAAAGAAATTCAAAGTACGTAGTTTAGAACAATGTAACGTACTTTTAAAATTAAAATTTGGCCAAAAAGAAAAAGATTAAACTTAGAAATCCAATTATTTACGTGCTTAATTATTATCCTTACAAATATGGATTATCTTAGGTTAGACCTATATTTAATTCAGCGTACCCATGCAGAATGTCTAGATCTATATTATAGATAGGTTCAAACGGATTCTATTAATAACCATATTATGAAACCAGATCCTAACCCAATCTATTTAATATTGATTTAGGTCTACTTACTTTCAATGGTCATAAAATAAAAATAGAAATGAAACAAAAAGAAACAATCGAATAAACATGGATCTCTGTCTCACTCCTTCACATATATCCTAATTTTTGAGGACACAACAAAAGCTCACAATGAAGCGGAGACACCGGTTGCAGAAGCAAGTGAACGAAACAGAGGTATGTTTAGCAAAACTAGTAATAACACCCCATAAATTCTATCTTTCAAAAATATAATAAACAAAACAAAAAGGATACATGTAGTTACTAAATGTATTACTTGAACATTTATAGTTAAGTATTATTGTTAATGGGACAACAATGATACATTGAGACTAGTATGTGGATTGACTGATGACCAAATCTCATTGGTCATAGATATGTGAGATATTAGGTCAACACATAGATACATGTTAGAGAACAATGTACTGAATTGATCCACCGTGAGAATTCTACATATATGCGAAGTGTCATAAGATATTTTTATAGTGACAATGATGTAATGATCATTCGACCTGAAGTTATTACGTTTCTACATTTACAGGTTTACTATGTCCAATTTTGTGTTATATGAGCAAACCACCACATACTCACGCACCCATCAACCAGTTTCATTTGCAAGATTAACAAGTTTTTTATTAGCCAGAGCAACCAAAGGGCGGGTCGTTCATTTTGTATGGTTTATTGATAAGGATTAAGCACTTATTTTTGAACACTTCAAAAACTTACCCCCAGCTAGGGCTGTAAAGCGAACCAAACGGTTCGTGATTCACTCGAATTTGATTCGAAAATTAATCGATTTGATTCGGGTTCGATATGAAAATGAACCAAACTTGATACTCCATTTAAAGTTCGATAAGTGAAACGAGTAGAATCTGAGTACATCAGTAATCGCTCGAATATACTTGCGAGTAGTTCGATTCCTCTCTTTATACTAAAATATCATAACATTTTTTAGAAATATATAATTAATTATGTCTTAATAATACATTTAAATATTATACATATTGAAATGAATTATTACGTATAATTTTTATCCTAAAAAAATAAAAAATTATATTTATTATGAAAATTTTCACCAAATTTATGTACTCGTGAGTAACTCGTAATCAACTCGAATTCGACTAGAGTAGAATCTGAGCACACTACTGTTCGTTCGACTAAATACTCGAGTTCGAATTCGAGTATCGAAAAAATTATTAGAGTAGAATCTGAGTACACTACTGTTCGCTCGAATTCGACTCGTTTACACCCTTACCCCAGCCCTGAGAGTAGCAAAATTTATAGGCAATTATTTTAAATGTAAAAATTTTAAAATTATTTTATGTGAATATGTTTGTGTTGGAGTGTATGCACTAGGAGCCAATTATTTGATAATTGTAATTGCATATTTGACATTATGTTTTGATTTAATAAAAAATATTTTCGTTTATTATGCTTTAATTTACCGTGTGTCATAGTTGTTAAGATAAGAAACATCCCTAAAATAATGAATACAAACCAAATATAGTAATCAAAAGTGAGATTCAATTTTTCTTTGGGTTAGGTTAGGTTTTCAATTTGGTTTGATTTTTCGAATTTTTTTCTCATCCCTACCTTCTAGTACCCTACCCCCAAGTCCCCAAGTCCACCACACACCCCACCCTGGCAGTCTGGCACGAGGAACATAGCTGCTTGCATGCAAGAGTAATTTCACCTTTGAATTATTATTTTTTTCAAACATGTTTTAAAAGGTATTAGTAGCTAAAAGAAGTTAACGAAGGCTTAGACTTTTTTAACTAGAACTAGAATGATCCCGTGAACGTGCATATCTGATGGTATTTAATGTTTAAGCTGAAACATACATGTCCTAATACTGGACACTTCTGATGGATTAGAAATACTAATTAACTAAATATCGTTATATAATTATAAATATGATAAGGGTTGAAGTGCACATATGATAAGAGTTACAATCTAGCACTTAAAACGTTAAAATAAAGAATAGCAAAAGCACAATAATAGTCATGTTACAGATAAATGATGATGATGATTATGTAATAAATTGTGCAACTGTAAATACTTGAGGTATTTTATAAACCTTAAGATAAGCACATGTTTTGCATCCACTGATATTAATCTTATCATCAGTGGATGGTTGATCACTTCACAAGACAAGTCAGAAATCAGAAACATTCAAAGGACTTGACAAAGTGAAGAAGAATATCTAATGCTACTTATAAACATTAAAAGTATTCCGCACATCAGAAATTCTAAACAAAGTAACGTTGATTAAAACTCATCAGTGGGAACCTATCAGGGGGAACCCATCAGGGGGAACCATCAGGGGAACCTGTCAGGGAAACCTGTCGGGGTATGACGAGGGCAGACCAACCCGTCAGGGAAACACTTCAGGACATGTCAGAGTCAGGCAAACCCATAAGGGTAACCCGTCAGGGAGAATGACCAACATGATATCAGTGGAAGCCATCAGTGTATGCCGTCAGTCATAACCATCAGGATCAAAGAAGCACTGAGTGAAACTCATGTGAAGGTTGAAGCCCTAATCCAATCAAATAAGCATCAGGGGATCCAGAAGCACTGATCAAAGTCCATCAGGGCTGGCAGTCAGTGGATCGTTGTGACAGCATGCACCCGTCATCAGTACTTACACGAAAATCAACGTAACGTGTTACAGAAGCAAGAAATATCAACTGGAAAGATATTTCTTGAAGTTTGTTATTGATCCAATGAGAACTCTTTCACATTAAATGCACACAGATCAGGGGAAGAAAAAGAAGCAACAAAGCATGCATCAGTCTGACACATAGGGCTACGACGTGACATACTTGCGGCTAAGTTGAGAAAAGTAGCACATCTCTAGCATGTGATTTCATCAACTGATCAACATATAAGCAACGAAGTTCTCATTACCAAAGAGTGATTGAATCTATCCAACAGATAAAACAAACAAAGAAGCACACAACACTAGGAAGCTTTGTAATAGATCTTGTGAGAAATATTTCAAAGAAAGTTTAGAAGCTAGTGAGTGTGAGAAGCTGTGTATTTAAACACAGAATTTGTAGTTGTAAATCAAATTTGTGATTATACAGATTTCCAAAAAAACCCCAAGTTTTAATATAACTATTTTAACTTGAATCTGTGTGTTTATTTCTCATAGTTTTTCTGTTTATTACAACTGTTTTCCAGTAAGCACTTTTAAGTCTAAAAGAGCGAAAAGTTTCAGGTGTTTGTATTCATCCCCCCCTTCTACAAACACTTGTGATTATATTGCACTAACAAGTCATAATGTTAAAAAACTGAGATTGAGAGAATAGCTTGCAGAAGCCTTGTAGGCCTTAACCGAATCCTTGTACTTGTCTTTCGCTTCAAATACTTTGTTACATTTGCGGTTATCATCTTTATACTTATCTCTATTGATTGTGGTTGCCTTTAGTTGGGACTCAAGCCTCTTTAGCCCAGACTGTTGTTCCTCAATCAAGTCTTTCTCGTGATCTTTCAGATCCTTGTTTTCCTTACCAACACTAGATTTTTGGCCTCTATCTTTTCCAATTGAGAAGTAGGTTCTTCCACTCGGGCACGAGACTATAAGAAAAAAAAGAGGGGTATGGGCATGTTTGGAAGATTTTATTATTGTAG
>CM025781.1:2595980-2614265 GCA_014636745.2 Centella asiatica | reverse complement strand
AATGTAATTGGGTCATCATTAATTATTTAAGAAATAAATAGAGCAAATGTGAAAACAAAAACCACATAACCCACGTCGTTTCTGTGAATAATTGCCAAAAAGTTTTACAAAAATGGGAGATCAAGGAAGATTTTGAGAAGAAAGCAGAGAAAAATGTTGTTTCGGTTAAGAAATATTTGGCTCTAAATACGAAGACGCCGTTGAATTGCTTGAAAAGGCTACGTATTGCTTTAAAGTTGCCAAATCATGTGACTATCATCTTCTTACATTCACATAGTTATCTTTGCATGGTCGATTGATTTGCTATATCGTTGCTATTAGCAAACCTGCATTATTATAATATATGGCGATCAAATGGAGTATGATTGTCACAAAAGGTTTTTAACTAGTATGAATTAAGATTGCTGAACATTAGGGCTGAAAACGAGACGGACTCAAGTGAGTTCTATCAAGCTCGAGTTTTGCTCGAAAAACTTTTAGGCTATTCAAATTCTGCTCGAAAAAATTTTAGGCTATTAGAATTCTGCTCGAGATCGAGAGTATTTTTTGGTAACTTGCTCAAATTCAACTCGTGCTTGCTCAATAGTACTCGAGCTCGGTCTTACTCGACTTGGTAGCGCAATGAACTACTCGTGAGCTTCGGAATGAGACTCGAATTCGACAAAAATATGATATTATTCGAAAGTTATGAGAACCAATAAATAAATAAATAATTCCAAGAAGTTAATGTTTTATTCATGTAAAAAAATCAAATCAGTACATATATTACACAATCAAAATGATAATTTTTTTTTTGTAAGTTGAAATGTAATATAAAACAGAAAAGAAATATACAAAATTAACGAGAGGCATCTCACTCGGCCCACTAGAACAATACTCTAGCTAGGCGAAACAAAGGAACTCCAAAAGGAAAACAAACAACTAAGCCGAGGCCTAAACCATCTGCAAAACAAACAAACAACTAAGCTTGATCATCCTCCGAAGCAGGGACTATATCCTCCGAAGCAAAGAGCAGAGCTGGGCAGGATGAAAGAAAGAGATATCCCCTGATGCAGCAGGATAACTCTTGAAGCAACAGGAACATCCCCTAATGGAGCTATAACTGCTGCAGCAGACAACCCCTGACGGCCAAAATGGAACAGCCCCTGATGCAGTTATCCTTTGAAGCAAAGAGCAGAGCTGGGCAGGATGAAAGGAAGATATCCCCTGATGCAGCAGGATAACTCTTGATGCAACAGGAACATCCCCTGATGCAGCTATAACTGCTGCAGCAGACAACCCCTGACGACCAAAATGGAACAACCCCTGATGCAGTTATCCTCCGAAGCAAAGAACAGAGCTGGACAGGATGAAAGAAAGAGATATCCCCCGATGCAGCTATAACTGCTACAGCAGACAACCCCTGACGGCCAAAATGGAACAACCCCTGATGCAGCTATAGCAACCCTGACAAATTATCCTCCGAAACAATAAATCTTATCTGTCTTTTTCGTAGGAACAAAAGAATTGTAAAATTACAAAAGATATAGTACAATAAGGGTTTAAAGGTCTTATACATGAGCAACCTCAAATGTAAGTATGCATATATAACAACAGGTAGCATCATTACAACAGGCAACAACATTACAACAACAAAAGTTATCGAATAATTCAGCAATCAGCAGCACCAAGTAAGAAGAAGAAGAGCAGCACTTAGCAAAATGCAAGAAGAAGAAGTGCAGCAACATGCCAACATTTATCTTCTTAAAAATTCTTAATGATCTGTAAAGCTGACAAAAACATCAAAAGTCAAAGATGAGAAATAAAGTTATTAAACCTCAAAGACTCGAACTTTAAAAAGGACAATTAATAAAGTTATTAAACCTCAAAGACGCAAATGTTAAAAAGGACAATTATGCACAATATTCATCTCCTGTTAAACTTGTTCAATGGCCACTGTTATGAACTACCTACTTACCTGCAAATATTTTACAGAAATGAAAGATAAGAATTGCTATACACCTACTGAGCTAGATCAAAAGTTAAAAGTACAAAGATTCCACAATACTTAACCTTTTTCAGGCTTGTCCAGTAATCCTCAATATAAGCCTTTTACTCCAAGTTACTATAGAGCCACCACTTGAAGTTGAGAGTTTTGCATATATGAAAAAGTATATAAAGAAAAAGAATCCATGTAAAATTGCTAATAACTTCACCAAGTATCTAACTAGTAATAGATTAAAGGACAAGCAGTGGTCCAAAATGAAATAAAATCCAAACAATATTTCATAATCGTAGCAATTTATAAGCAAAATAGAATAACCAAACGTCCAAAATTCAAAATTCAAAACCCAAAGTCTAAAATAACCAAAAGTTCAATATAACATAAGCCTAACAATTTTAATTCCACAACCGAGCAAGTCCCAACACCAAACAATCAATGAGCCAAAATTCCAATCTCGAGATCAAGTAGCCTACAAGTTTTCCAATCTGATGAGCAAGTACACAACAAATATCCAAGTTAGAACATTATGTATTACAATACTAGTGCAGTAAAACACAACTATATAATTCATACCTTAGAACATTAACGTATAGATTAATTATGCATTGAGCTCTCTGAACTTTCTCCTTTTTCATCAGCCTAATTCAAATGAAATATAATAACAATTAAAAATTGTTATAAACTTATAATAACGAAAACGAAAACAATTTTTTTAAAATGAAAATACATTGGAGTTAAATTACCAAGGGAACAGTCAAACCCTTGTAGTGTCCAAGCTTATAATCATTTCTTATCCAATCGGATGCACAAATCAATGCCTGCACGGTTTCAGGTTTAAGAGAAGATCTGCAAGGGTCAGCAATCCTGCCCCAGCACTAAAAGTGGATTCAGATGCCACTGTGCTAACAGGAATAGATAAAACATCCTTGGCCATCAAAGATAGCACCCTGAACTTAAATGTATTTGTTTTCCACCACTGTAATATACATCAAATGTATCATCATTGCCAATCAGCCTACTTTCTTCAAGATAAGCATCCAAATCAGATTTCATTGGGGACATAACATCAATTTCTTGTGCCCATGAATCAAACTCAGCCCTACTTTTAGTCTTATTACTCACACTGCTAGGTGAACTAGCACCAGAAGAACTTCCAGATTGCATATTACCACCAATAGGAAATTCGGACTTATGAATTAATTCATAATGATTATAGAGATCATATATGGTATTCCTCACAACATCAGCATTTCTTCTTGCTTCATATTCAGAAGCATAAATTCTAGGAAAACATAACATTACTAAATGCATTTTATACCTAGGGTCAAAAATTGATGCAATAGCCATGAGCAGATTGCACTCACCCCAGTATTTATCAAATTTCTCCTTCCTTTTAAAAGTCATTCCCCTCATATAATCACAATCAGAAAAAATAGTGCTATCCAACAACTCTTTTTTTTTCTAAATCTCAGGAGAAATACATTTGCAGTTGGATATTCATAGCCAGAAAATACATTGGTAGCCTCACTAAAAACTTCCAAGAATTGCATAACCTTAGATGCCTTTTCCTAATCACCACTATCAGGTAAGAATTTGTAAGTGGCGTCTCTATCAGCATATCTAGGAAACACCTCTTTAAATTTCATAGCCGATTCAAGCATGAGATATGTAGAGTTTCATCTAGTCGCCACATCTAACACGAGCCTCTTTGTAAAAGGTAATTGCAATTGTTTTGCAATTTCATAGAACATGTTCATCCTAGAATGTGAATTCTTCAAGTGCTTAACACTGTCTCTTATGTTTGAAATAAAATCATCAATAACTACCATGCCATCTTTGACTAACAAGTTGATTATGTGAGCACAACATCTAACATGAAAAATTTTACCACCAAAATAAAGATTCCCTTCCAATGTCAAACTGTCAATCAAGTGTCGAACAACAGAGTCATTACGAGACGCATTGTCTAAACTGATTATGGATATTTTGTTGGAAATATCTCATTCACTTAGACAAGCAAAATTGGTGTCGCTGATAACTAAACCAGAGTGTGGTGGGGGCATATGACAAAAGTTAATAACCCTCTTTTGCGATTTTCAATCACAATCAAGAAAGTGAGTAGTTAAATAATCGTCTGATCAAAGGTCCAAATATCAAATGTTAGACTAACTCTCGTAACACTTTGTAACAAGGCATGGACTTTTTTCTTTTCTAAAGAATAAAGTTTCATGCAATCTGATCTTAGGGTGATACAAGATAAAGCTTCAAATCTGGGATTTAGAGTTTTCAACAGTAACACAAAGAATTCATGTTCAATCATCCTGAAAGGATACTCATGAACAACAATCATTTTGGCCATAACTTCCTTAACCTTTTCTTTATCAAACTTAAATGACATAACACTACTCATTTTTCCTTCAGGCTCAAGCGTAGGATAAGATAATACCTGCTATCCACTTTTTCCAGAAATTGAAGCTAGCCTTACAGAGCAAGTAATCATGTGCCTATTTAAATGACTTGTTAATCCAGTGGATTGAAAGGCAAGCTTGGTATTACAGTGGTTGCATTGGATTTTCTTGATACCATCCTTCATGGTTATCACACTGAATTCTGACCAAACTTTAGAAGTCTTTCGTTTCTTTTTCACTCTATCTTCCTCTCCATCTTGTTCCTGGTGGTTTACAGTAGAATCATCGTTAGTAGCATTAAGGGTGGCATTCAATTATTAGAAGCAGAAGGTTGAGTTTGAGTGTTGTTTTCAACACCAGAAACTAGTTGAGATGATGAAATTTCATTCCCACTAGAGACTGGACAAGATTGCGAATCAGCCATGTTGAAAAAAATTGAAAAAAAGAAGTGTATAATGCAATGCAATTGCAAATCGAAATTTGGGGATTATGGGTAGGGTCGATGAAGATTAAGTTGAACAAGAAACTAGAATGAGATGATATATATATATATATATATATATATATATATATATATATATAGATGAAAAAAACATACTGTAGAATGAACAATTGAAGATCAAGAGTCATACCTTAATTCCATCGTGATTATAGAGAAATTGAAGAGTTAGGGATGAAAAGAATTTGAAAAGTTTCAAAATTATAGTCAATATTTAGATGTGCTTGCTTTGAAACAATCATATTTGCCTCTTGAGAAGCCAAAATCATCATGAATAGGAGAAAAATTAGGTATAATTGTAGATTCCCAAAATCATTATATTAAATGTTTACAAGAAAAAATCTAGAATCAAAACACGAACCTAAATCGAACTCGTTCGATGGACAGTAGATCAAGTACTTATGAAAAATTCAAATAGTTTGAGAGCAAATTCGAGCGAGCATCGTCATGTTCGAGTTTGGTTCACCAAAAACACGGAGCACTAAACTCCCTCTTGAATTCGACTATAATGAAGATCGAATCCAAGCGCCGTTAGTAAAATATCGAGTCGATTTTGGTTCGATCCTGAACTATCCGGGCTCGTTTTTTCCCCTACTAATGAACATAACCAACTATTAATAATGGGGCAACAACATAAAATATTGCAGTAGTTGCAACATCAATGTAGCCATCATTTTGTCTACTGCATCCATGACTATTTTTAAATATAAAATAGTGTTTAGCCAGATCCGAATAAAATAAGTTGTAAGCCGTTATAATAATAGCATGTGGGGGTTCTGGTTTCTTCGTCTTCACCTCGGATTAACCTTTAACATTTCAATGGATTTAGGCCCCTCATAGGGATCTGATCCCTCTTTCCACTTTAAAAACTAATCATCCTTATCCATATACAATCCTCCTATGACGGGAACGTGGTTGAGGGTCAGTGAGATACTTTCTTTTAGGTTAGTGGTAAACACCATTTTATGAAAAATCTTACACCTTGTCGGTTTAGAGGGAGACCATAATGTTTTACATAATCCAAAGCCCACTCCAAATCTATACGATCAAATCTGTCAATGCCTCCACTTCTATCGCACCAGCTTTTGTACATCTCATCCATCGAAAACTTGGCAACTGTGCCAGAAATTGAAATACATATGGATAAGAGATCAACCACCGTAGAAAGAACGCAAAAAGGACCCTAACTAATTATACTCAGCCAAGAACTGTTTGATATCAGGTTCATCGATTATGATGGTCTGAAGATGTTCAAGCAACGACTTCTCAAGCACCACGTGTTAGAAAATACTAAATAACAATCAGACTATTAACAAATTAATGAGAATGAGAATTAATTAGAAGGAATTTTAGAGTAATTCTTCAATTGGACTGATGCGTGACACTCATTGTCCTTAAGAAAATATTCTGCCCCCTCGCAGAATAGCTCTTGATGCTCGTGGGTCTCAAACAGAATATACCTAAAGGATTCAACAGTCCTCAGTGATCTAACCGGTCACTGGAACTAAATCAATGTTCAAAAATAGCTTATGACTTTCTTAACCAGACGTGTATATGAATAGAGAGAGCAAAGAAGATATATGGTTTTCCTCTGTATATGATCGAACGATTAATCTGAAATTATAATCAAGATTATAACAATTAAACGATAAAATTGGGATTACACCCGACTGATATGTTAGAAGATTACGTGTTAACGAGCAAGAGAATAAATAGGAAGGTGTTAAATGTGGGTGAAAATATCAACGACGTGGTAGGAGCAATAACGACGTGACTAGGTAATATCTAAGCCAGACCTGACTAGGTCAAAGTATCCTGTTATCTTTCATCAGAGGATAATGGTCAGACCTGACTAGGTCAAAGTATCCAGTTATCTTTCATCAGAGGATAATGAGTTCCAGCCATCGGAGGATAACTGTCGATGAATGATAAAGCAACAGAGGATAAAAGCAATCCGCTGAAATAAGCTATCAGTGGATAAAAGTATTATAGGATAATGGAAACTGCCATCAGAGCAGTTTACATTATAGGATAAAAGCATTATCTGCTACAGAGCAGATATCCACCAAAGAATGAATTCAATCAATGAGTTTCAAACCTTTGATATACTCCAAACTTTTACTAAGATTTTACAACATTATCCTGTAAATATTACAGAAAACCTCAAATGTATAATTATTAAGAAATAGTACACTAAACCCTTAAAATCAGACCCAAAACAATAAAATTTATAAGCAAAACTAAACCCTTAAAATCGGTAAGGCAGGAGAAACCTCAACTTTTTCCAGTATTAAAAAAAATGTGTTTGTGAAATTCAAACAGAAATCAATGTTAAGAAGAGCAATCACCTTAGTTTTTTATATATAAACAACAAGAAGAAGCTTACCAATAAACTTATATCAAGATTTCATTCTCATATAAATTATATTTATATGATTTAAGTACTTTATGTTTGTGTTATATAATTTATTTTATATAGTAGAAGATGATGCACATGTTTGTATGTATATAAATAGTTAATAGGTAATCTTGTTCCAAGTATGAAGACTATAACCAGCAACTTCAAGGATATTGGTCAAGGCAAGTCTTCACCTCTTGAGGTTAGATTATCACAATGTTATCAACGAAATTAATCAAGCAGGTCAGCCTTGTTACTTTGCAAATTCTTTTAGTAATCATGTAAGGTTGAATCAAATGTCAGGGTCAACCTTTAGATTTAATGACAGACCACTCAATCAACCCAGATTATATACGCAAAACTATATAAATTAATATGTTCTAAACGGCTACTTGATTACGCATGTAACGTATCAGATATATCAAACTTCATACATATTACATTTTACAGTCGGTACAGTTCAACTAATTTTTGATACGAACTGGCATTTGCAACAATCATTATCCGATAAGATCTGAAAGCCTAATTCTAAACAAGCACTTACTTGCAACGAATGATCACAGGAACAGGTTTTAGTGCCTTTGGTCCATTTCTTATTCCTCTTTTGTGACGAGAAACCTGCATCATAAACAGGAATAATCAGTCAAATGAACAATGAACATTCCATACACATGAAAAGTGGGATTAATCCAATCTTGTTTAATACTCGACTATGTTATCTACTCCATTAGAATTGGTAGAATCATACAGAAAATTCTCCATGTTAAAGGCTATAATTTGACTACTTGTATCATGTGCTTGGTGGGTTGGTGGTAAAGTACAAGTTTCATTGAGAAGGGTCATTCGTAGGGAGAAAGTTATCAACTTTACTGCAATTTATTCTTCGCAACTTATTGTATCCAAAGCTTCACATTCTTACAGAATTTTCAGCACCTGAGGTATTCACTGGTTACTGCAACATAGCATTATCAGGAAAATTCCTTGGAGGGTTCCCCGGTTCTAATGTGTTCACAGTAACTTTAATTCTAGTAATATGGGTGCCTACAAATCCCCCCACCTGTTAGGTGGTGGCAGGTGTACTTTGGTGGATACGCACTCTCCCACCGTTCCACCACAACAAACGAATAGCAATCTTGCAGCTCATATTAGGCTCAAAAGATTCAGCACCAATAGGCAATAGCATTCCTGTAATTGTATCCCAAATTAGTAAGCAGATGATCAACTTTGATACATTATACTAATCACCGTGGAAGTAAAACCCTCGAAACTTTGTACGAGAACTGCTAACCATAAGAGTAATTTTGAAGACTTAAAAGCAGCAAAGCCCTAAATCCTACAACAATACCCAACTGATATATCGCAATGACCAAATTCCATATTTACAAACTTAACGAAATTAAACGAAACAATTTAACAAGAAGAAGAAAAAAGTATAGCTATATTCATACGTAAATGCAAAATAGTAACAAGGGGGAAAGAAGAGACCTTCTTTCTGGGGACAGCCATGAGCTCCATGGACCCTCCAATGAAAGGAGAGCACGGGAATCCGAATCCAGCTCCGTCGGCATCACTGTCGGAGCTCCGAACCGATTCGGGCAAAACGAGTTCTGATGAGGTGGGCGTGTTACCGAGTACAGTATCAAGCGGCGATGGTATCGCCATGGAATGAGTCCAGGATTCGCACCACGCCTTAATCCCCTCGGCGCTTTTCCTCACTGCCATGGTTGCAGCGCACAAGCAACTGAACAAGCCAAACCAGTCGGCGTCGGCGTCACTCAATTTCAAAAGACCGAAAAAGAAAAAGTTTTTCTTTTTTCCTTTTGCCCTTTTCCCTTTTTTTTCTTTTTTTAAATATAAGAAATGGTAGAAAGTTTAATTGTTTCAATACTTTATCGTCTCCGTAGAGAGATTTTGTAAATATAAGGTAATACTCAACCCAATTTAGATCCAAATTTTTATGAACAAAACTTTCCTAAGAGCACCTTTATAATTAAGTACAAAATTTTATTGATGTTAAAATTATAACAAAATCATTCAAATGGTAAATATGTAATAAGGTAAAAGTAGTTTTGTTATTCGTGTCAAACACGAGTTCTATTTTTTATAGTTGTATATGTATATTCATTAATTATAAAAATTAAACTAATTTGTATACTTTTAATTATTATAAATAATAATAATGTTTGACTTGTCGATTTAGTTAGTTTATTTTTTTCAATTTTTTATAATTATTTTATAGATTATTTGAATGTATCTCTTTTCTATTAATTAAGGTTTTGGACCTTGGAAAAACTGTTTGATAATTTTGTGTAATCATTAATAAAATAAAAATAAAAACTGCTTGCAATGCAAGTTATAACTGCTACACAGAAATGACACTACACAAAACAAGATGCATAACAGTTAATGAAACCTGAGGCAAATGTCCTGGAGGATCGGGTGGAGAGAAGTCGGTGCGCCAATCCATATTCTCAACTTCCCAAATTCAAATCTTTTTACTATTAATTAGCACTCGTTAAAGTTGAAATTGATTTATTATCTAACTTGAATTAAATCAAGGAGTTTCTTTATATTTCTGGGAATTTCCTTTTCGAATGGTACCTCAAATTGTCAAGGTATTCATCCTTTTCTTCATTTTTATAAACGCAACTCTTTAATTGACATGTATTTTTGACGTACTAGTATATGATGCTTATTGTTGGTCACGTTAACAATATCATTTTATATTTTAACTATAGCTACCAACTATTGAGCACCGTTAAACTAGTGTTTAATAAGTTTTTTGCATAGTTTTTCATAATTATATATTTTAGAACATATTTGTTATAATAAAAAGTTAAAAATTTAAAACTCTACATAAATTAGTTTGTTACGTAAAAATTGTAATTGATTACAAATTAAATTTTAATTAAATAAGTTATAAGTGATTTTAGTTTGGTATTTTCTAACTTGTTCAGGATTGGTTTTATTAAATGTTGAACCGAGTTGAAACGGTGATAGAGTTAATTTATACACCTATTTAAGAGATTTTGAATGAGATTTTTTATTTGATTTTTTATATATAAAGAAAGATGATTACTCTATTCATTCAAAAATTAGAGATATGTTTTAAGTTTTTTTGAGTCAAATGATGACATATTAAATTGCACAATTGATGTAATCTACAAAAGTTTTAAAAGCAAATTATGTGTTAACCAAAAGTTTTTGTCTAAATTTATAAGTTTATTATAATCGTATCAATTAAGATCAATTAAATTAACTTTAATTTAAGATCTAATATATCGTTATTATTTCACTTAGACAGTCAAAATATATTTTTAAATGAACGATAATATATATGTTTATTTGTGTGTGTGTTTTTTTTACATGTTTATAATAATTTAAACTTCATATGTTTAAAAAAAGAACGTGACACTTAAAACAAAGATTTATTTCATAAAAAAAAGTTAAAGCCAAATAATTTTTTTTATTATAATACTATATTTAAAAATTATTATTACAATATTTTAATTTTATTATTAATTAAACATTTTATACCAAAATTTATGTAAAAAAAATATTACTTTAACATATAATTGTTAACCAAACCTATAATATTATTATTCGTAAAATGCACCGTAGCTCTAAGAATTCCAAATTTTAGCAAATGCTTAGTTTAGGACCTCATCACTCATGATATTTGATGTGGTGTTAGTATCGCATATGACTAAAATTTTGTTTTATAAAATTGAATGAATATTATTGAATAAATAAGTAAACCGAAAGAATTAGATCTTAATCTGAACGTTAGGAATTTGTTTGATAATATAGATATCTGAATCATAATAACGAGAAATTTAAATTTATGCAAATATTTTTTTTGAAAAAATAACATTTTCATTACTCTTTTTTTAAGAATGGACAGCATATTATCAAATATTTTCAAATTTTCAGTTATTTTTAATCCACCACCACTTTTTAACCTATTACGTTGTTGCCCAATTGATTCCTCGACCCCCTCTTCACCTCTTGTCGTCTGTCTTGTCGTCTCGTCTCTTCTCCTCTCCTCTTCTTTTTCGCTGCTCTCTTTCGTGTTTCTTGCAGGTAAGTGCTCGATCTCTTACTATTCTCCTTGCAGTTAAAGACATATGTATATATATATATTGATGATTAACCCTAATAATTTTATTTACTTCGGTGTTAATCGAGAGATCTCGATTCATAAAATTGTTGGCTGTTTACCCTAAATTTGGTGTTAATTTAAGGAGTTGATGATATTGAGGCTATTAACCGTAATGATCGATCTATCATGTTGTTTGAATTGGTGATGTTGGATCTGGAAATAGTCATATTCGATTGGTTTATGATGTCCGATCTAATGCTTTCGTCATCGTAATGTTAATCGGAAATCTCATCTCTTCTGTTAGGTTAAAACTGCCATGGATGTTCGGAATATTAAGCCCCCAAGTGTGAGATTTAGTTGTCTTGAAGATGCCTATAAAGCCAGTGGTCGCAACTACCAAGATTATATTGAGTACCAGGACGTAGTTTGGAGAAGCGGTGTATGTATTGTTATAATTATAAAATTTCTCTCCTTGTCCCGCCCTCAGTTGTTGTAATTAATAATTGTGGTAATTTGATTTTGGGACAGGGCTTCAACTCGACCCCCTATGGCTCTAAGGTCGAATATGGAGTCATTCCCGAAGATCCCTACCGGGGAGGTGATCCCCTTGTTGATGACGCTGTTCAATTTGCCCTTGCCGAGCATAACAAACATGCCGAGCATAACAAACATGCCGAGCATAGCAAACATGTTTGTTTGTTTGATTCCTCTATTGTAATAAGCTTTACTTTTACTTCTATTTTTTCATCCTAATTAATTATATATATGTATATATATATAATGTTTATATTGTTCTTTGTGTAGTACCCACCGCTCCGTTTGGTCAAGGTTTTGAAGGTCAACCGTAAAGCTATTCCGCCTCCTTCGTTAATCGAGATTGGCAAACATGTTCCAGTTCATCAGAGATTCTACATAACTTTGTTGGCCGAGGAAGAAAGAGAGGGAGTGGGCAAATTAGAGCGTTCCTACCAAGTAAACGTGGGGATTACCGATGGCCATCCCACTTCTTTGCTACAATTCCGTCCTACTCCCAGTGCCGAAGGTAAAATTGAGCGAGATCTCTTAATCGGAATATTATGTTTTAAACAAGTGTTGTCAGTATATTTTTTCAATTATACTGTTCGCTGCTAACAAAGAGCGAATCAAGCACATGCATCCTAGAAGCTGGACATAATAACAAAGTTCAAGCCATCATAGCATACCGGCTTTTCCTTGCAGTGAAACCATTGGACTACATGACCAAGCTAGATTAACAACCCATCAAGATCACGCTGCTACCTTTGACAATTGATACCTAACCCATCTCTTGCATGCCAGAGCACGGATGGATGCTATTGTCAATCCCCCGACTCCCTCGAAGGCTTGGGAACCTAGAGTAGCATTAAGATTGAAAGTTTGCAATACGTTGCAGCACCAGACTTGGAAAACACTAAAGCAACACATGCACTGTCAGCACTGAGATGTCCTGACTGGTTCCAGAAAACAGAATTTAGAGAGATGAGAGAGATTCTAGAGAGAGAAACAGAATTTAGTGAGAGAGAGAGATCCGAGAGAGAGAGAGTTCGGAGTTAGAGAGAGAAATATTTGAGAGGGAAAGTCTTTATTGCATTCAACATAATGGCTTAGTAAGCCCTACAATCTGTTTATATAGTACCTTATCCTACACCTTCATGTATCTTATCCTACACCAACATGCAACTAACTCATAACAAACACATGGACAATAGCAAATACAATGACAACACAACACACACAGCATACAGACAGCTCATTCACAACCCAAAACACTACTAGGCTTGAGAAACCCCTCCCCTTAAAATAACCATGCCCTCACGGATATAAATTCTTTTCAAACTTCCTGGACAAACTATCAGCTGCGTTATTGTCCTTGGTTATGTTGTAGGCAAGAAACAACTTTTTGCTCCAAGAATTATTTCAAGGACTGGTGGTCAGTCCTGATAACAAATTGCCTTATTCCCAAGTAGGTTGACCATCTTTTTACTGCCTCTGCAACACCCATTAGCCCCCTCTCATAAGTAGAATAAGCCATAACTTTGGGACCCAAGGCTTTGCTAAAGTAAGATATAGGTCTTCCTTCCTGAAGCAACACAGTCCCAATTCTTGTACCAGAAGCATCAGTTTCTATTTCAAAGGTTTTAGTAAAATCTTTCAAAGCCAAAACTGGTGCCACAGTGATAGCTTGCTTAAGCTCAGAGAATGCGTTATGAGTTCTTTCATTCCAATCAAACTTCCCTTTTTGCAAAGCTTCAATCAATGGCTTGGCTACAATTCCAAAACCTCTGATGAATTTCCTGTAATAGCCTACTAATCCCAGTTATCCCCTTAGCTGCTTAGTGGATTGAGGAACATGCCAATTTAAAACAACTTGTTTATGCCCAAAAGCACATTTGCTCCTTTTAGCATAAAGCTGGTTGTCCCTAATTCCTTTCAACACTTGCTTAAGATGCTCACAGTGTTCTTCTTTGGTTCTAGAATATACCAATATGTCATCAAAGAAAACCAGTACAAAAGTTCTTAGATAGGGCCGGAAGACATGGTTCATGAGATTTTGAAAAGTAGCAGGGGCATTAGTAAGCCCAAAGGGCATTCGTGTGAATTCAAAAAGATCCTGATGAGTTCTAAAAGCAGTCTTCTCAATATCTTGTTCAGCCATTCTCACTTGATGATAACCAACCTTTAAATCCAACTTGGTAAAATACCTAAATCCACCTAATTCATCCAAAAGCTCATCAATCAACACAGAGAATTTCTTCTTTCCTACACTTCCTGTCATCATCATAGTTTTAGGATTAGGTTGACCCTCCAAAGCATGTAATGACACGGTCATTTGTCCTTCCACTCCGTCTCCTAAGGCGACTTCTTCTCTTGGTTCCTCATAAAAAATTGGGGGACAATCATAACCACCACTCTCTGCTCTTCTACAGTCACCATCATAAAGACTTCTGTTGCCTTACATTGATGATCCTTAGAGAACTTTTCATCACAATAGAAACAGAGTCCTTTAGCCATTCTTTCATCTCTTTGAGCTTTAGTTAGACCAGTTGGTTTTCTTGTTTCTAATTTGGAAGAGGTCAGTTGAGCAGTTGAGTTGGTTTACCAATGATGTCCAGCTCAGTTCTAGGCTTTAACTGAGCTAAAGCTGAACCATATTGCCCACTTGTTCTTGCTTTAGCTTGACTGAATGAACCTTTTGGCAATGGAACTTCATTATTCTTTGCATGCCTGAATGCCTTAGACAAAGCTTTTAATGGCTTTCCTTAGTCCTCCAATGAAGTTACTTAGAAAGAAGTCCTCTGGCAAGAATGGCAATTTCTCTAACATCCTACCTTTACACCTCTCAAATGCATCATAGTATTCGTTTACTGTGCTGTTTTGCTCCAACAGTTTAAATTGTTCATAAACATCTCCAAGTTCAACATCAAGAAACCTTATTAAATTCTCTGAAAATTCCCCCCATTCAACCTTACTTCTACCACTTATAAAAGACTTACACCAGGATTTAGCTATTCCCTGCAAGTGCATTGCAGCAATAGCTACTCTCCTAGTTGAATTAATTCCATAAATCTGGAAGTTCTCTTCACAGTCTTGTACCCAGCAGGTGGCATCATCTCCTTCTTTATTACATACTGGAAACACAAGCTTCAAGTGTCTAAGCTCTCTGTCATCATCCACTACCACTATCTCCTTATCCTTGCTAGCCATTCTAGCTTCCTCTTCCTCCTGTTTCTTATTCCTTTCTCTTTCAGCATGCTCTGGATGCCTAAATACTCCTTTAGTTCTTCCTTCTTCATTCATAGGTTTCTTACCTTGAACTTTTTCTGCAAAGGGATTTGTATGTCCATTATTATCATCAGAATTATGAGTTATGATTTTGCAGCATACTAATCACTTTCTCCATGAATTTGTCCAACTTATCTTCCAAGCCTGGAAGCCTCTTATTAGTAGCTTCCTTATAACTTTCGAAATTGATTCTGAACTTTCTTCCAAAGTTCTACTGGTCTTAGATCTGGTTTTCATAAGAATTTCACTCAGCTTAACCGATAGCTCCTTCAATATTCAACAGCTTTAAGTGCCGAGGCTGGCAAGGAGCAAGAGTCTCTAGCTGTGGATTAATGGGTATTTAGCCGTTTTTTATTCCTATAGGATATATACATACATTTATTTTGAGGGCAACTTAGTTATAACATTATTTGATGAGGCACGCTTTATTTGTCAATTTTGTTGTCTTAGTGAGTAATTGGGTATGTCCCACAAGAATATGAGGATTTAGTGAATCAAATCCTGTTAGAAATAAATGCCAAAATTTTTTGGATAAGGTACAATTCTCGGGTTGTATGGATACAAAATTTTTTGATTACATGATTTTGTTAGTTATACGTGGAGATATTTGCTTGTTTGATTGTTGACATTTTTGCTCTTAGTATTTGCTATATTCTAATTGTGCGGTATTCCTATTTTATTTCATGTCAACTGATTGACATTTTGTTATTATTATGTGAGTTTCTGTGGGATTTATGTTTAAAAATATATTTCATGATTGTTGTGAATATTGAATACCCATTCTCTAGATATATGTTTTAAGTTTGACTACATTCTGTTCATTAATGTTTATGGTTTTGTTGTTGGTTTTGATGTCTCATGGTATTGGTGTTTTAGAACATATACCATTGTTTAAAATTAAAAATGGGGTAGGAAATAAATACCATGCTAATACTCATTTGAACTATAAATTATCTCATGACTTAAAATGTGTTTGCAATTGAATTGAGAGTTGGCTCTAATCTCTCGAGTTATTTGTTATTCAACTAAAGCAAATATTTGACCCCGCTTATGTTTACACACATTTGAACTTATAATTAGGATTGAGGTAATCCTTTGAACATGTAACGCCGTTTAAAATTAAAAATGGGGTAGGAGATACTATGCTGATATGATCTGATTACTCTTTATTTCCTTTTTTCAGAAGAGAAGCGGCTGATGGAGCCAAAGGAAGCAATTTTTTCCAAAACTTGGGAAGTAATTAAAAACCCAAAACTTGGGAAAGTAGAGAAGTCATTTTGAAGAGAATTGGATTAAGCTTTTCTACTATGAACTGTATTTACTTACTAACTTGCAGACAAAACGATCTATTGTGTGAGATGTATTCGATGCATAAGTGCTTCATGTCTGAGCCTTCTTAATGGGCCTGTAGAGTGGAATATGCCACCTTAGTAATATTTTGTTATGGTATTCGTCTTTTTTTATCCCAAAAAAAAAGTTCTGAAAAATATCAACTGCTCGGAGTTGTCCAAATTTCCTTTGTGTAAATCAATCTCAATATTTTGTATGCAAAAACCAATTTAAGTACGTTGGAGAAAAGCATTAATGCCATTATTTTAAGGCGTTTGTGTGGGTTTCGAAGTGCAGATTTTGTAAACGTGGTGATGTGGATACAAAATATATCCAATGAATGTTGCGTTGAATGGTTGAACCTCTTGTTGGGTTTGCTTATTAAGTACTTTCTACATATATTTTATTGTCACAAAATATTGTGAAATTTATAATTCAAAATTAAGATGAGATTTTGTATTTTACTCAATTTGAAATGAACTATCATGGTGCACATTACTACTTCATACAAATTTCTCTTGCATACAATTTTTTTTATTTCGTATTTATACTGATACACATAACAAGTATTAAATTTCAAAATATTATTTCATTTAAGAATAAGTATATTTTTAAATTTAAAACTGAGGCAGTAATGTAACACCCAACTATAACTAAAAAATTACCGATGAACATCCTCGAGATCAAATCGGATATGTAATTATTGAAATTATTGTTGGAGACTCAAATGATGGATATGCAAGCATGATAACTTATATGCTGTTCTATATCTCCATGAATCTAAAAACTTTTGCTTGCATTGTATTATTTGGTCTAGCCATGGCACTGACTAATGAATGAAGATAGCATCAGTGTAATAAAAAGATTTTAAACAAAACTAAATTCATTAGTCATGGAAATAACTAATTATTGAAGATACTATTGCTACCCTCCCAAAGCGAAAAATCATAATTAGCAAAATTGGCTCCCATCGTACATGAACCAAATACCATGCGTTGAACCAAATACTTGGTTAAATATCTCTGTGTGTGTTTATTTTACATGGTTATAATAATTTAAACTTTCACCTTTTCAGAAGAGAAGTGATATTTAAAAATGAAATTTATTTAGAAAGAAAAGTTACATTCCTATATTTTTTTTATTATAACACTATATTAATAACAATATTAAAAAACTCAAAAAACCAATACAAAAATATCAATAGCAATATTAAAAAAAAAACAAAAATATATTACAACATGTGCATGTGTTGTACATAGACTTATTTGCTAGTAAATAATATTAATACTGTTTTAGACAATTCGTATTAATCTCTGACAAAATAATTGAATTTTGGAAAAAATTAAAATGTCACCCATTCCGATCAAACAATCACAAATGCAAACATCAAATTTGGATTAATTTTTCGAAAAAAGAATTGAATAAGAAAAAGTACCGCCCCAGCCCTACATGCCCTACATGCCTAGCTCGCAGAGATTAGCAAGCTAGTTAAAATATAACAAGTTGAACCCACCTCAACTTTAAGCATACATATCAAGATAAGAATATGTATGACCCTTGAATCTCAAATTAGAATGGGGCATCCATCAATGGGACATAGGTTGGAATAATTTAACTCATTCCCTTAAATTGATTCTGGCGTTGAAAAAATAAAAATGTCTTTTTTTGTTTTGACAAACATGTAATCAATCAGAAAAAAGTCGGATGTTTATATATATTTCATGAATCCATGCAACTATAAGTATTACGATACAAAGCCTCCAA